>NW_022639406.1:0-52268 GCF_010993605.1 Petromyzon marinus
CCCACACACAGACACACACACAGACACACACACAGAGACACACACACAGACACACACACAGACACACACACACACACAGACACACAGACACACCCACACAGACACACACACAGACACACACACACACAGACACACACACACACACAGACACACACACACAGACAAACACACACAGACACACACACAGACAGACACAGACACACACACACAGACACACACACACACAGACACACACACACAGACAAACACACACAGACACACACACAGACAGACACACACAGACAGACACACACACACAGACACACACACACAAACACACACAGAGACACACACAGACACACACACAGTCACACACAGAGACACACACACAGACAAACAGACACACACACAGAGACACACACAGACACACAGACACACACACAGAGACACACACACAGACACACACACACACAGAAACACAGTCACACACACAGACACACACAGTCACACACACATACACACACAGAGACACACACAGAGACGCACACACAGACACACACACAGACACACAGACACACACACAGACACACAGTCACACACACAGACACACACAGTCACACACACACAGAGACACACACAGACACACACACACAGACACACACACACAGAGACACACACTCAGAGAAACACACAGAGACCCACAGAGAGACCAATAGAGACCAACAGAGACACACAGAGACCCACAGAGACTCACAGAGAGACGCACAGAGACCCACAGAGACTCACAGAGACTCACAGAGACCCACAGAGACCAATAGAGACACACAGAGACTCACAGAGACGCACAGAGACCCACAGAGACCAACAGAGACACACAGAGACTCACAGAGAGACACAGGGACACACAGACACAGAGACACACAGAGACCCACAGAGAGACACACAGACACCCACAGAGACTCACAGAGAGACACACAGAGAGACCCACAGAGACACACAGAGAGACCCATAGAGACTCACAGAGAGCCATAGACACCCACAGAGACCCACAGAGACCAAGAGAGACCCATAGAGACCCACAGAGACCCACAGAGACCAACAGAGAGACCCACAGAGACACACAGAGAGCCATAGACACCCACAGACACCCACAGAGACCCATAGAGACACACAGAGACCCAGAGAGACCCAAAGAGACACACAGAGACCCACAGAGAGCCATAGACACCCACAGAGACCAACAGAGAGACCCACAGAGACACACAGAGAGCCATAGACACCCACAGAGACCAACAGAGAGACACACAGAGACCCACAGAGACCCAAAGAGACACACAGAGACACACAGAGACCCACAGAGACCCACAGAGACCCACAGAGACCTACAGAGACACACAGAGACCTACAGAGACACACAGAGACCCACACTAAAACAATTTCTGTGTCCAGAGAAACTCTGTCTCTCTTTCTCAGAAGCGACACTTTGCCCATCACAGCAGCAGCAGCAGCAGGCATCGTCAGGGTCTGGGATGGAACCCACGACCTCCTGTGTACCTGGCGAGGTAGTCAACATCTCACAGGGTCTGGGATGTAACCCACGACCTCCTGTGTACCAGGCGAGGTAGTCAACATCTCATCAGGGTCTGGGATGTAACCCACGACCTCCTGTGTACCAGGCGAGGTAGTCAACATCTCATCAGGGTCTGGGATAGAACCCACGACCTCCTGTGTACCAGGCGAGGTAGTCAACATCTCACAGGGTCTGGGATTGAACCCACGACCTCCTGTGTACCAGACGAGGTAGTCAACATCTCATCAGGGTCTGGGATAGAACCCACGACCTCCTGTGTACCAGGCGAGGTAGTCAACATCTCACAGGGTCTGGGATGGAACCCACGACCTCCTGTGTACCAGGCGAGGTAGTCAACATCTCACAGGGTCTGGGATGGAACCCACGACCTCCTGTGTACCAGGCGAGGTAGTCAACATCTCTCAGAGTCTGGGATGGAACCCACGACCTCCTGTGTACCAGGCGAGGTAGTCAACATCTCTCAGGGTCTGGGATGGAACCCACGACCTCCTGTGTACCAGGCGAGGTAGTCAACATCTCACAGTGTCTGGGATGGAACCCACGACCTCCTGTATACCTGGCGAGGTAGTCAACATCTCACAGGGTCTGGGATGGAACCCACGACCTCCTGTGTACCAGGCGAGGTAGTCAACATCTCACAGGGTCTGGGATTGAACCCACGACCTCCTGTGTACCAGGCGAGGTAGTCAACATCTCACAGGGTCTGGGATTCACCCCACGACCTCCTGTGTACCGGGCGAGGTAGTCAACATCTCATCAGGGTCTGGGATGGAACCCACGACCTCCTGTGTACCGGGCGAGGTAGTCAACATCTCACATTGTCTGGGATGGAACCCACGACCTCCTGTGTACCAGGCGAGGTAGTCAACATCTCACAGGGTCCGGGATGGAACTCACGATCTCCTGTGTACCTGGCGAGGTAGTCAACATCTCACAGGGTCTGGGATTGAACCCACGACCTCCTGTGTACCAGGCGAGGTAGTCAACATCTCACAGGGTCTGGGATTGAACCCACGACCTCCTATGTACCTGGCGAGGTAGTCAACATCTCACAGTGTCTGGGATTGAACCCACGACCTCCTGTGTACCAGGCGAGGTAGTCAACATTTCACCGTGTCTGGGATTGAACCCACGACCTCCTGTGCACCTGGCGAGGTAGTCAACATCTCACAGGGTCTGGGATGGAACCCACGACCTCCTGTGCACCAGGCGAGGTAGTCAACATCTCACAGGGTCTGGGATGGATCCCACGACCTCCTGTGCACCTGGCGAGGTAGTCAACATCTCACAGGGTCTGGGATGGAACCCACGACCTCCTGTGCACCTGGCGAGGTAGTCAACATCTCACAGGGTCCGGGATTGAACCCACGACCTCCTGTGTACCAGGCGAGGTAGTCAACATCTCACAGTGTCTGGGATGGAACCCACGACCTCCTGTGTATCTGGCGAGGTAGTCAACATCTCACAGTGTCTGGGATTGAACCCACGACCTCCTGTGTACCAGGCGAGGTAGTCAACATCTCACAGTGTCTGGGATGGAACCCACGACCTCCTGTATACCTGGCGAGGTAGTCAACATCTCACAGGGTCTGGGATGGAACCCACGACCTCCTGTGTACCAGGCGAGGTAGTCAACATCTCACAGGGTCTGGGATTGAACCCACGACCTCCTGTGTACCAGGCGAGGTAGTCAACATCTCACAGGGTCTGGGATTCAACCCACGACCTCCTGTGTACCAGGCGAGGTAGTCAACATCTCATCAGGGTCTGGGATGGAACCCACGACCTCCTGTGTACCAGGCGAGGTAGTCAACATCTCACAGTGTCTGGGATGGAACCCACGACCTCCTGTGTACCAGGCGAGGTAGTCAACATCTCACAGTGTCTGGGATTGAACCCACGACCTCCTGTGTACCAGGCGAGGTAGTCAACATCTCACAGTGTCTGGGATGGAACCCACGACCTCCTGTGCACCAGGCGAGGTAGTCAACATCTCACAGGGTCTGGGATGGAACCCACGACCTCCTGCGTACCAGGCGAGGTGGTCAACATCTCATCAGGGTCCGGGATGGAACCCACGACCTCCTGTGTACCAGGCGAGGTAGTCATCATCTCACAGGGTCTGGGATTTAACCCACGACCTCCTGTGAACAAGGAGAGGTAGTCAACATCTCATCAGGGTCTGAGATTGAACCCACGACCTCCTGTGTACCAGGCGAGGTAGTCAACATCTCATCAGGGTCTGGGATGGAACCCACGACCTCCTGTGTACCAAGCGAGGTAGTCAACATCTCACATTGTCTGGGATGGAACCCACGACCTCCTGTGTACCAGGCGAGGTAGTCAACATCTCACAGGGTCCGGGATGGAACCCACGACCTCCTGTGTACCTGGCGAGGTAGTCAACATCTCACAGGGTCTGGGATTGAACCCACGACCTCCTGTGTACCTGGCGAGGTAGTCAACATCTCACAGGGTCTGGGATGGAACCCACGACCTCCTGTGTACCAGGCGAGGTAGTCAACATCTCACAGGGTCCGGGATGGAACCCACGACCTCCTGTGTACCTGGCGAGGTAGTCAACATCTCACAGGGTCTGGGATTGAACCCACGACCTCCTGTGTACCAGGCGAGGTAGTCAACATCTCACAGGGTCTGGGATGGAACCCACGACCTCCTGTGCACCTGGCGAGGTAGTCAACATCTCACAGGGTCCGGGATTGAACCCACGACCTCCTGTGTACCAGGCGAGGTAGTCAACATCTCACAGTGTCTGGGATGGAACCCACGACCTCCTGTGCACCTGGCGAGGTAGTCAACATCTCACAGGGTCTGGGATGGAACCCACGACCTCCTGTGCACCAGGCGAGGTAGTCAACATCTCACAGGGTCTGGGATGGAACCCACGACCTCCTGTGCACCTGGCGAGGTAGTCAACATCTCACAGGGTCTGGGATGGAACCCACGACCTCCTGTGTACCAGGCGAGGTAGTCAACATCTCACAGGGTCTGGGATTGAACCCACGACCTCCTGTGTACCAGGCGAGGTAGTCAACATCTCACAGGGTCTGGGATTCAACCCACGACCTCCTGTGTACCAAGCGAGGTAGTCAACATCTCATCAGGGTCTGGGATGGAACCCACGACCTCCTGTGTACCAGGCGAGGTAGTCAACATCTCACATTGTCTGGGATTGAACCCACGACCTCCTGTGTACCAGGCGAGGTAGTCAACATCTCACCGTGTCTGGGATTGAACCCACGACCTCCTGTGCACCAGGCGAGGTAGTCAACATCTCACAGGGTCTGGGATGGAACCCACGACCTCCTGTGTACCAGGCGAGGTAGTCAACATCTCACAGGGTCTGGGATGGAACCCACGACCTCCTGTGCACCTGGCGAGGTAGTCAACATCTCACAGGGTCTGGGATGGAACCCACGACCTCCTGTGCACCTGGCGAGGTAGTCAACATCTCACAGGGTCCGGGATTGAACCCACGACCTCCTGTGTACCAGGCGAGGTAGTCAACATCTCACAGTGTCTGGGATGGAACCCACGACCTCCTGTGTACCTAGCGAGGTAGTCAATATCTCACAGTGTCTGGGATTGAACCCACGACCTCCTGTGTACCAGGCGAGGTAGTCAACATCTCACAGTGTCTGGGATGGAACCCACGACCTCCTGTATACCTGGCGAGGTAGTCAACATCTCACAGGGTCTGGGATGGAACCCACGACCTCCTGTGTACCAGGCGAGGTAGTCAACATCTCACAGGGTTTGGGATTGAACCCACGACCTCCTGTGTACCAGGCGAGGTAGTCAACATCTCACAGGGTCTGGGATTCAACCCACGACCTCCTGTGTACCAGGCGAGGTAGTCAACATCTCATCAGGGTCTGGGATGGAACCCACGACCTCCTGTGTACCAGGCGAGGTAGTCAACATCTCACATTGTCTGGGATGGAACCCACGACCTCCTGTGTACCAGGCGAGGTAGTCAACATCTCACAGGGTCTGGGATGGAACCCACGACCTCCTGTGTACCAGGCGAGGTAGTCAACATCTCACAGGGTCTGGGATTGAACCCACGACCTCCTGTGTACCTTGCGAGGTAGTCAACATCTCACAGTGTCTGGGATTGAACCCACGAACCCCTGTGTACCAGGCGAGGTAGTCAACATCTCATCAGGGTCTGGGATGGAACCCACGACCTCCTGTGTACCGGGCGAGGTAGTCAACATCTCACAGTGTCTGGGATTTAACCCACGACCTCCTGTGTACCTGGCGAGGTAGTCAACATCTCACAAGGTCTGGGATTTAACCCACGACCTCCTGTGTACCAGGCGAGGTAGTCAACATCTCACAGTGTCTGGTATGGAACCCACGACCTCCTGTGTACCAGGCGAGGTAGTCAACATCTCATCAGGGTCTGGGATGGAACCCACGACCTCCTGTGTACCAGGCGAGGTAGTTAACATCTCACAGGGTCTGGGATTGAACGCACGACCTCCTGTATACCTGGCGAGGTAGTCAACATCTCACAGGGTCTAGGATTGAACCCACGACCTCCTGTATACCTGGCGAGGTAGTCAACATCTCACAGGGTCTGGGATTGAACCCACGACCTCCTGTGTACCAGGCGAGGTAGTCAACATCTCACAGTGTCTGGGATTGAACCCACGACCTCCTGTGTACATGGCGAGGTAGTTAACATCTCACAGGGTCTGGGATTGAACCCACGACCTCCTGTGTACCTGGCGAGGTAGTCAACATCTCACAGGGTCTGGGATTGAACCCACGACCTCCTGTGTACCTGGCGAGGTAGTCAATATCTCACTCACCTTGCTCTCCTGCGTGGAATGAGTGGGGAGCGGCGGTCCAGGAGGGGTGGAGGGGCAGAGGGAAGATGAAAGTTCGTTACAGGTTAGGATCGGGTGACTGTGTGACTCTGTGTGTGTGACTGTGTGTGTGTGACTGTGTGTGTGTGACTGTGTGTGTGACTGTGTGTGTGTGTGATTGTGTGTGTGTGACTGTGTGTGTGTGACTGTGTGTGTGACTGTGTGTATGTGTGACTGTGTGTGTGTGTGACTGTGTGTGACTGTGTGTGTGACTGTGTGTGTGTGACTGTGTGTGTGTGACTGTGTGTGTATGTGTGTGTGACTGTGTGTGTGTGTGACTGTGTGTGTGTGGCTGTGTGTGTGTGACTGTGTGTGTGTGTGACTGTGTGTGTGTGTGACTGTGTGTGTGTGTGGCTGTGTGTGACTGTGACTGTGTGTGTGTGTGTGCCTGTGTGTGTGACTGTGTGTGTGTGTGAGTGTGTGTGACTGTGTGTGTGTGAGTGTGTGTGAGTGTGTGTGACTGTGTGTGTGTGACTGTGTGTGTGACTGTGTGTGTGTGTGACTGTGTGTGTGACTGTGTGTGTGTGACTGTGTGTGACTGTGTCTGTGTGTGCATGTCTGTGTGTGTGACTGTGTGTGTGTCTGACTGTGTGTGTGTGCCTGTGTGTGTCTGTGTGAGTGTGTGTGACTGTGTGTGTGACTGTGTGTGTGTCTGTGTGTGACTGTGTGTGTGTGACTGTGTGTGTGTGTGACTGTGTGTGTGACTGCGTGTGTGATTTGCTGAGCATTTCTGTGAGGTCCTGGGGGAGGGAAAATCCCTCAGCCAGGAAAACATCGTGGCACAAAGTGAGGATGACCCTGCTGAGGCTGCGGTGCCTCAAATATTGGAAGAAGTCACCCCCTGTGAGTGGCTGGCTGAGGTGCCATCTGCTGAGGAAGTATTGAAGGCAATCCGGAGTCTGAGACCAGGAAAGGCAGCGGGCAGAGATGATCTCCCAAGCAAAATGCTGAGGGAGGGTGGCGTTTGTGCACAGACTGCCCTATATGACATCATAACAACAGTCTGGACCACTGGACGGGTTCCACGGGATTGGAAGGATGCCCAGGTGGTCCCCCTTTTTAAGAAGGGGGACCGCACAGACTGTAACAACTACAGGGGCATCTCACTCCTCAGTGTGCCGGGAAAGGTCCTGGCAAGGATTATTCAGCATCGCCTTGCCAGGACACGCTGAGGAGAGGCTTGCGGAGCCCCAATGCGGTTTCAGGAAAGGGCGGTCCTGCACAGATGCCATATTTTCTGTCCGTCTGCTACAGCAGAGGTGTAGGGAATTCCAACAAGACCTACATCTCTGCTTTATTGACCTGGTCAAGGCCTATGATACCATCAGTAGGCCTGGGCTCTGGGTCGTTCTTCGTGCTTTTGGAGTACCTGACCTTTTGGAGTACCTCACGATCATTAAGGACCTTCATGATGGTGAGCGGGCCCGGGTAAAACTACGTGGCCGGGAGTCAGAGCCATTCCCTGTACACCTTGGGGTGCGACAGGGATGTCCTCTGGCTCCCACATTATTTAACATCTATTTTGACCACGTAGTTCGTGAAGCCTTCAATAGCTGTACCGGGGGAATCTCCATATGGTACAGATATAATGGGAGGCTAATCGATGCCCGGGTGCGGTCAAGGGATGGCTCCCTATTGCTCAACCACGTTATGTATGCTGATGATTTGGTAATAGCTGCTCAGTCAGAGGAGGAGTTGGAGACGCTGCTGCTGAGACTGGAGCGTGCCACTAAGAGGTGGGGCCTTACCATCAGCCCCACCAAAACTAAGCACCTGCCTGGGTATTTTGTACCATCGGACACTCCACCCCCACAACTCCCATTCGGTGATGGGGCAGTTGTGGAGAGAGTGGAGAGTTTCCCATACCTGGGCAGTGTGCTCATGACCGGCTCTGGTTTAACAGCAGAGGTCTCACTCCGAATCAGTCGAGCGGCAATATCTTTTCATCGGTTGCGTAACGCTGTGTGGAAGCTACCTGGTCTGTCGCTCCGCACTAAGCTTCAGGTCTTCTCGGCCACGGTCATTCCCTCCCTTCTCTACGCTTGTGAAACGTGGACCCCCCTAATGGAACATCTTCGCCGGTTGGAAACATTTAGGCTGGCCTGCCTACGATCCATCCTGGGTTTAATCTGCAGGCTGGATTGTGTGAGGAGCTCACAAATCCTTGAAAGATCTGGGCAAGGTCCCATCGGTGAGCTCCTCCGGCAGGCAAGGCTGCGTTGGCTGGGTCATGTAGCCCGCATGCCCAGCCACCGCATGCCGAAACAGCTTTTGTTCAGCCGGATTGAGGGGGCTAAGCGGGCGCGGCACGGGCTAGAGAAGAGATTGAGTGATGTGGTACAGGAGGACGTGGGGCTGAGTGGACTTGCCGATGACTGGTACCAGCGGTGTCAAGATCGGCCTCTGTGGAGGAGGCTCGTGAAGGACGCTACTGGGCAGTTGGAGGCAGTCGCCCTCCAACAACAACGGAGGGCGGAGGAGCGATGCTCACAACAACGAGCGTAGCGCCGGGTGGCTAAAGCACAGCAGGTTGGCACAGTAGGGGGCACAGGTGGTGCATCAGCCAGTCATCTCAGTCAGTCGACCCGTGGCACCTGCTGGGTCTGCCCCGTGACCTCCTGCCAGCGGGCGTTCGACACTTCACGTGGCCTAAGGGTGCACATAGCCTGGCACAAGCGTCCTGGTGACGTCACCGCCACTTAGTGGCGAATGTGCGGTTGTTGTGTGTGTGTGTGTCTGTGTGTGCGTGCGTGTGTCACTATGTGTGTGTCTGTGTGTGTGTCTGTGTGTCACTATGTGTGTGTATGTGTGTCTGTGCGTGTGTGTCTGTGTGTGCGTGCGTATGTCACTATGTGTGTGTGTCTGTGTGTGTGTGTGTGTCTGTGTGTGTGTGTCTGTGTGTGTGTCTGTGTGTCACTATGTGTGTGTGTGTGTCTGTGTGTGTGTCTGTGTGTGTGTCTGTGTGTCACTATGTCTGTGTGTGTGTGTCTGTGTGTGTCCGCGCGTGCGGGGAGCGGTGGTGCAGCGGTTAGCGCTACACCCACCGCGCTACGAAACCCGGCGACCCGGGTTCGATTCCCGCTCACGGCCAACACCGCCGGCGACGGTCACCCGAACCGGCCCTGGGGGCCTCCCCCTGGGTCGACTCGGCCTCAAACGAGTCACCTGGTGTATTGGTGGTGGTGGCGTTGTTGTTGTAGTGAACATCGCCAGCGGGGAGACAAAGGCGGCCGGGCGTGGTGCGTGCCCACAGCGCCGACCTTCACAGCCGCCGCTCGCCAAACAGCGCTTGCCCCCTAGAATCTGTCGAGGCTACACGGGCGGAGCTTCTGTGTGTCTGTGTGCGCGTGTCTGTGTGCGCGTGTCTGTGTGCGCGTGTCTGTGTGCGCGTGTCTGTGTGCGCGTGTCTGCGAGCTCCCGTTACCCTCTGCGGGTGGGTGAGCAGCATTCTGACGGTGTCGGCTGAGGCGTTGTCTCGCAGGGCGTGCCGCACCTCCTCCACCTCGGCCCTCAGCGACGAATTCTCGCTCGCCATCTCCTGCAAACACGTTCACGGTGGACGTGTGGGTGGGTGGGTGAGTGGGTGGGTGGGCGGGGTTCACGGTGGACGTGTGGGTGGGTGGGTGGGTGGGGTTCACGGTGGACGTGTGGGTGGGTGGGTGAGTGGGTGGGCGGGGTTCACGGTGGACGTGTGGGTGGGTGGGTGAGTGGGTGGGTGGGGTTCACGGTGGACGTGTGGGTGGGTGGCCGTGTGGGTGGGTGGGCGGGGTTCACGGTGGACGTGTGGGTGGGTGGGTGGGGTTCACGGTGGACGTGTGGGTGGGTGGGTGGGGTTCACGGCGGACGTGTGGGTGGGTGGGTGGGGTTCACGGTGGCCGTGTGGGTGGGTGGGTGGGTGGGGTTCACGGTGGACGTGTGGGTGGGTGGGTGGGGTTCACGGTGGACGTGTGGGTGGGTGGGTGGGTGGGGTTCACGGTGGACGTGTGGGTGGGTGGGTGGGGTTCACGGTGGACGTGTGGGTGGGTGGGTGGGGTTCACGGTGGACGTGTGGGTGGGTGGGTGGGGTTCACGGTGGACGTGTGGGTGGGTGGGTGGGGTTCACGGCGGACGTGTGGGTGGGTGGGTGGGTGGGGTTCACGGTGGGTGGGTGGGTGGGGTTCACGGTGGACGTGTGGGTGGGTGGGTGGGTGGATGGGTGGTTGGGTGGGTGGGGTTCACGGTGTCCATGTGGGTGGGTGGGTGGTGTTCACGATGGACGTGTGGGTGGGTGGGTGGGGTTCACGGTGGCCGTGTGGGTGGGTGGGTAGGGTTCACGGTGGACGTGTGGGTGGGTGGGTGGGGTTCACGGTGGCCGTGTGGGTGGGTGGGTGGGGTTCACGGTGGACGTGTGGGTGGGTGGGAGGGGTTCACGGCGGACGTGTGGGTGGGTGGGTGGGGTTCACGGTGGACGTGTGGGTGGGTGGGTGGGGTTCACGGCGGACGTGTGGGTGGGTGGGAGGGGTTCACGGCGGACGTGTGGGTGGGTGGGTGGGGTTCACGGTGGACGTGTGGGTGGGTGGGTGGGGTTCACGATGGCCATGTGGGTGGGTGGGGTTCACGGTGGCCGTGTGGGTGGGTGGGGTTCACGGTGGGTGGTAAAAGCAGTTGTGGTGGTGCTGATAGTGGTAGTAGTGGTGGTAGTGTGGTAGTATTGTGATAGTGGTAGTAGTGGTAGTAGTGGTGGTAGTAGTATCGTGGTAGTAGTTGTGGTAGTAGTAGTGGTGGTGGTGGTAGTAGTAGTGGTAGTAGTAGTAGTGGTGGTAGTAGTAGTTTTGCAGTAGTATTGTGGTAGTAGTAGAGGTAGTGGTGGTTGTGATAGTGGTGGTGGTAGTGGTGGTGGTAGTGGTGGTGGTGGAAGTAGTAGTGGTGGTAGTAGTGGTGGTAGTGTAGTATTGTGGTAGTGGTGGTGGCAGTGGTGGTGTTAGTGTGGTAGTAGTGGTAGTAGTGGTGGTTGTGATAGTGGTGGTGGCGGTGGTGGCGGAGGTGGTGGTGGTGGTGGTGGCAGTGGTGGCGGTAGTGGCGGTGGTGGTAGTAGTGGTGGTGGTGGCGGTGGTAGTGGTGGTGATAGTGGTAGTGTAGTAGTAGTGGTGGTAGTGGTGGTAGTAGTGGTGGTGGTAGTGGTGGTGGTAGTGGTAGTGGTGGTGGTAGTAGTGATAGTTGTGGTGGTAGTAGTGGTAGAAGTGGTGGTAGTGGTAGTGGTGGTGGTAGCGGTGGTGGAAGCGGTAGTGGTGGTGGCGGTGGTGGTAGTGGTGGTGGTAGTGTAGTAGTAGTGGTGGCAGTGGTGGTGGTAGTGGTAGTAGTGGTGGTAGTAGCAGTGGTAGTAGTGGTAGTAGTGGAAGTGGCGGTAGTAGTGGTGGTGGTGGTAGTGTTAGTAGTAGTAGTGGTGGTGTAGTAGTAGTGTAGTAGTAGTGGTATTATTAGTGGTGGTAGTAGTGGTAGTAGCAGTGGTAGTGTAGTAGTGGTAGTGTAGTAGTAGTGGTGGTAGTGTAGTAGTAGTGGTAGTAGTGGTAGTGGTGGTAGTAGTGGTAGTAGTAGTAGTAGTGTAGTAGTAGTGGTGGTGGTAGTAGTAGTAGTGGTAGTGTAGTAGTAGTAGTGGTAGTGTAGTAGTGGTAGTGATAGCAGTGGTAGTAGTGGTAGTGTAGTAGTAGTGGTAGTGTAGTAGTAGTGGTAGTGTAGTAGTAGTGGTGGTAGTGTAGTAGTAGTTGTGGTAGTGTAGTAGTAGTTGTGGTAGTGTAGTAGTAGTCGTAGTGATAGCAGTAGTAGTGTAGTAGTAGTGGTAGTAATAGTGGTAGTGTAGTAGTAGTGGTAGTAGTAGTGGTAGTGTAGTAGTAGTGGTGGTGGTAGTAGTAGTGGTAGTAGTAGTGGTAGTAATGGTAGTGTAGTAGTAGTGGTGGTAGTGATAGTAGTGGTAGTAGTAGTGTAGTAGTAGTAGTGGTGGCAGTAGTAGTGGTAGTGTAGTAGTAGTGGTAATGTAGTAGTGGTAGTGATAGCAGTGGTAGTAGTAGTAGTGGTGGTAGTAGTACTGGTCGTGTAGTAGTAGTGTTAGTGTAGTAGTAGTGGTGGTGGTAGTAGTGGTAGTAGAAGTGGTAGTAGTAGTGTAGTAGTAGTGGTGGTGGTAGTAGTAGTGGTGGTAGTGGTAGTGTAGTAGTAGTGGTAGTGTAGTAGTAGTGGTAGTGTAGTACTAGTGGTGGTAGTGATTGTAGTAGTAGTGGTAGTGTAGTAGTAGTGATAGTAGTAGTAGTGTAGTAGTAGTGGTAGTGTAGTAGTAGTGGTAGTAGTAGTGGTAGTGTAGTAGTAGTGGTGATGGTAGTAGTAGTGGTGGTAGTGGTAGTGTAGTAGTGGTAGTGATAGTAGTGGTAGTAGTAGTGTAGTAGTAGTAGTGATGGTAGTAGTAGTGATAGTACTAGTAGTGGTAGTGTAGTAGTAGTAGTGGTAATGTAGTAGTGGTAGTGATAGCATTGGTAGTAGTAGTAGTGGTGGTAGTAGTACTGGTCGTGTAGTAGTAGTAGTGATAGTGTAGTAGTAGTGGTGGTGGTAGTAGTCGTAGTAGAAGTGGTAGTAGTAGTGTAGTAGTAGAGGTGGTTGTAGTAGTAGTGGTGGTGGTAGTAGTGGAAGTATAAGTGGTAGTAGTAGTGTAGTAGTAGTGGTGGTGGTAGTAGTAGTGGTGGTAGTGGTAGTGTAGTAGCAGTGGTATTAGTAGTGGTGGTGGTAGTGGTGGTAGTGGTGGTGGTAGTAGTGGTAGTGTACTAGTAGTAGTGATAGTAGTAGTGGTAGTAGTAGTGGAAGTATAGTAGTAGTGGTGGTGGTAGTTGTGGTAGTAGTGGTAGTAGTAGTAGGAGTAGTGATAGTAGTAGTGGTAGTGTAGTAGTATAGTAATAGTGTAGTTGTAGTAGTAGTGTGGTTGTAGTGGTAGTGTAGAAATAGTGGTGATAGTAGTAGTAGTAATGGTGGGAGTGGTGGTAGTGTAGTAGTAGTAGTGGTGGTGGCAGTGGTAGTGTACTACTAGTAGTGATAGTAGTAGTGGAAGTAGTAGTGATAGTGGTAGTGTAGTATTAGTGATAGTAGTAGTGGTAGTGTAGTAGTGGTGCTGGTAGTGGTGGTGGTAGTGTAGTAGTAGTGGTGGCGGTGGTGGTGGTGGTAGTAGTAGTAGTAGTGTACTAGTAGTAGTGATAGTAGTATTGGTAGTAGTGTAGTAGTAGTGGTAGTGTGGTAGTAATAGTGGTGATATTAGTAGTGGTGGTGGTAGTAGTAGTGTAGTAGTAGTAGTGTAGTAGTAGTGGTGGCGGTGGTGGTGGTAGTAGTAGTGATAGTAGTAGTAGTAGTGTAGTAGTAGTAGTGGTAGTAGTAGTGGTGGTAGTAGTAGCGGTAGTAGTGATAGTTGTAATGGTGGTGGTAGTAGTGGTAGTAGTAGTAGTAGTGTACTAGTAGTAGTGATAGTAGTGGTAGTAGTGTAGTAGTAGTAGTAGTGATAGTAGTGGTAGTGTAGTGATAGTAGTAGTAGTGATAGTGGTGGTAGTGGTAGTGGTAGTAGTGGTAGTAGTAGTGTAGTAGTGATAGCAGTGTGGTAGTGATAGTGGTAGTGGTGGTAGTGATAGTAGTAGTGTGATAGTGGTGGTGGTAGTAGTGTAGTGATAGTAGATATAGTAGTAGTAGTGATAGTAGTAGTGATAGTGATAGTAGCAGTGTAGTAGTGGTAGTAGTGATAGTAGTGTGGTAGTAATAGTTGTAGTATTGGTAGTGATAGTAGTAGTAGTAATAGTGATAGAAGGAGTGGTAGTGTAGTAGTGGTAGTAGTGGTGGTAGTGGTAGTAATAGTGATAGTGGTGATAGTGATAGTGGTGATAGTGGTAGTAGTAGTGATAGTAGTAGTAGTGTAGTAGTGGTGACTGTGGTAGTGGTGGTAGTAGTAGTGATAGTGGTAGTATTGGTAGTGATAGTAGTGATAGTGGTGGTAGTGGTGGTGGTAGTGTAGTAGTAGTGGTAGTGTAGTAGTGGTAGTAGTAGTAGTGATAGTAGTGATAGTGATAGTAGTGATAGTGATAGTAGTGGTAGTATTGGTAGTGATAGTGGTGGTAGTGTACTAGTAGTAGTGGTGATAGTGATAGTGGTGGTAGTAGTGGTGGTAGTAAAGGTGATAGTGGTGGTAGTGGTGGTGGAAGTGGTGGTAGTAGTGTAGTAGTGGTAGTAGTGATAGTAGTAGTAGTGTAGTAGTGATAGTAGTAGTAGTGATAGTGGTGGTAGTAGTAGTGTACTAGTAGTAGTGGTGGTAGTGTAGTAGTAGTGTTAGTAGTGGTAATGGAAATGGTGGTAGTGGTGGTAGTAGTAGTGTACTAGTAGTAGTGTGATAGTGATACTAGTAGTAGTGATAGTGGTGGTAGTAGTAGTGTACTAGTACTAGTAGTGGTGACAGTGGTAGTAGTAGTGGTAGTGTAGTAGTAGTGATAGTAGTGGTGGTGGTAGTAGTAGTAGTGATAGTAGTAGTGATAGTAGTAGTGATAGTAGTAGTGGTGATAGTGATAGTGATACTAGTAGTGATAGTGATAGTAGTAGTGATAGTAGTGTAGTGATAGTGATACCAGTAGTGATAGTAGTATTGGTAGTGATAGTAGTATTGGTAGTGATAGTAGTGATAGTAGTAGTGATACTAGTAGTGATAGTGATAGTAGTGGTGACAGTATTGGTGTTGGTCTTGGCGGTGATAGTGTAGTGATAGTGGTGATAGTGATACTAGTAGTGATAGTGGTAGTGATACTAGTAGTGACAGTGGTAGTAGTGTTGATAATGATACTAGTACTAGTAGTATTAGTAGTGACAGTGGTATTGGTGTTGACGGTGATAGTGTAATGATAGTAGTGATAGTAGTAGTAGTGACAGTCGTATTGGTGTTGGTGTTGGCGGTGATAGTGTAGTGATAGTAGTAGTGGTAGTAGTGATAGTGATAGTGATACTAGTAGTAGTGGTGAAAGTGATAATGATACTAGTAGTAGTGATACTAGTAGTGATAGTGATACTAGTAGTGATAGTGATACTAGTAGTGATAGTGATACTAGTAGTGGTGACAGTGGTATTGGTGTTGGTGTTGGCGGTGATAGTGTAGTGATAGTAGTGATAGTGATACTAGAAGTGGTGACAGTGGTATTGGTGTTGGTGTTGGCGGTGATAGTGTAGTGATAGTAGTGATAGTGATACTAGTAGTGGTGACAGTGGTATTGGTGTTGGTGTTGGCGGTGATAGTGTAGTGATAGTTATACTAGTAGTAGTGATACTAGTAGTGATACTAGTACTAGTAGTAGTAGTGACAGTAGTATTGGTGTTGGTCTTGGCAGTGATAGTGTAGTGATAGTTATACTAGTAGTAGTGATACTAGTAGTGATAGTGATACTAGTAGTAGTGACAGTGGTATTGGTGTTGGTGTTGGCGGTGATAGTGTAGTACTAGTAGTGATAGTGATACCAGTAGTAGTGACAGTGACTGTGGTAGTGATAGTAGTATTGGTAGTGATAGTAGTGATAGTGATACTAGTAGTGGTGACAGTGGTATTGGTGTTGGTGTTGGCGGTGATAGTGGTAGTACTAGTAGTGATAGTGATACTAGTAGTAGTGACAGTGAAGGTGGTAATGATAGTAGTATTGGTAGTGATACTAGTAGTGATACATGTAGTGGTGACAGTGGTATTGGTGTTGGCGGTGATAGTGTAGTGATAGTGATACTAGTAGTAGTAGTGACAGTAGTGATAGTGATACTAGTAGTAGTGACAGTGGTATTGGTGTTGGTGTTGGCGGTGATAGTGTAGTACTAGTAGTGATAGTGAAACTAGTAGTAGTAGTGACAGTGGTATTGGTGTTGGTGTTGGCGGTGATAGTGGTAGTACTAGTAGTGATAGTGATACTAGTAGTAGTGATAGTAGTAGTGATACTAGTAGTGGTGACAGTGGTATTGGTGTTGGTGTTGGCGGTGATAGTGTAGTGATAGTGATACTAGTAGTAGTGATACTAGTAGTGATAGTGATACTAGTAGTGGTGACAGTGGTATTGGTGTTGGTGTTGGCGGTGATAGTGTAGTGATAGTAGTAGTGACAGTGGTGGTAGTAGTAGTGATAGTGTAGTAGTAGTATTGGTAGTAATAGTAGTAGTGATAGTGATAGTAGTAGTGATACTAGTAGTAGTAGTGACAGTGGTATTGGTGTTGGTGTTGGCGGTGATAGTGTAGTACTAGTAGTGATAGTGATACTAGTAGTAGTGATAGTAGTGTAGTGATAGTAGTAGTGGTAGTAGTGATAGTAGTGGTGACAGTGGTATTGGTGTTGGCAGTGATAGTGGTAGTGATAGTAGTGATAGTGATACTAGTAGTAGTAGTGTCAGTGGTATTGGTGTTGGTGTTGGCGGTGATAGTGTAGTGATAGTAGTGATAGTGATACTAGTAGTGATAGTGATACTAGTAGTAGTGACAGTGGTGTTGGTGTTGGCGGTGATAGTGTAGTGATAGTGATACTAGTAGTAGTGATACTAGTAGTGATACTAGTACTAGTAGTAGTAGTGACAGTAGTATTGGTGTTGGTCTTGGCAGTGATAGTGTAGTGATAGTTATACTAGTAGTAGTGATACTAGTAGTGATAGTGATACTAGTAGTAGTGACAGTGGTATTGGTGTTGGTGTTGGCGGTGATAGTGTAGTACTAGTAGTGATAGTGATACCAGTAGTAGTGACAGTGACTGTGGTAGTGATAGTAGTATTGGTAGTGATAGTAGTGATAGTGATACTAGTAGTGGTGACAGGGGTATTGGTGTTGGTGTTGGCGGTGATAGTGGTAGTACTAGTAGTGATAGTGATACTAGTAGTAGTGACAGTGAAGGTGATAGTGATAGTAGTATTGGTAGTGATACTAGTAGTGATACATGTAGTGGTGACAGTGGTATTGGTGTTGGTGTTGGCGGTGATAGTGTAGTGATAGTGATACTAGTAGTAGTAGTGACAGTAGTGATAGTGATACTAGTAGTAGTGACAGTGGTATTGGTGTTGGTGTTGGCGGTGAAAGTGGTAGTACTAGTAGTGATAGTGATACTAGTAGTAGTGATACTAGTAGTGATAGTGATACTAGTAGAGGTGACAGTGGTATTGGTGTTGGTGTTGGCGGTGATAGTGTAGTGATAGTAGTAGTGACAGTGGTGGTAGTAGTAGTGATAGTGTAGTAGTAGTATTGGTAGTAATAGTAGTAGTGATAGTGATAGTAGTAGTGATACTAGTAGTAGTAGTGACAGTGGTATTGGTGTTGGTGTTGGCGGTGATAGTGTAGTACTAGTAGTGATAGTGATACTAGTAGTGGTGACAGTAGTATTGGTGTTGGTGTTGGCGGTGATAGTGTAGTGATAGTGATACTATTAGTGGTGACAGTGGTATTGGTGTTGGTGTTGGCGGTGATAGTGTAGTGATAATAGTGATAGTGATAGTAGTGGTGACAGTGGTATTGGTGTTGGTGGTGATAGTGTAGTGATAGTAGTGATAGTGATACTAGTAGTGATAGTGATACTAGTAGTAGTAGTGACAGTGGTATTGGTGTTGGTGTTGGCGGTGATAGTAGTGATACTAGTAGTGATAGTGATACTAGTAGTGATAGTGATACTAGTAGTAGTGACAGTGGTATTGGTGTTGGTGTTGGCGGTGATAGTGTAGTACTAGTAGTGATAGTGATACTAGTAGTAGTGACAGTGGTATTGGTGTTGGTGTTGGCGGTGATAGTGTAGTACTAGTAGTGATAGTGATACTAGTAGTAGTGATAGTAGTGATAGTGATACTAGTAGTGGTGACAGTGGTATTGGTGTTGGTGTTGGCGGTGATAGTGGTAGTGATAGTGAAACTAGTAGTAGTGGTGACAGTGGTATTGGTGTTGGTGTTGGCGGTGATAATGTAGTGATAGTAGAGATAGTGATACTAGTAGTAGTGACAGTGGTATTGGTGTTGGTGTTGGCGGTGATAGTGTAGTGATAGTAGTGATCGTGATAGTAGTGGTGACAGTATTGGTGTTGGTGTTGGCGGTGATAGTGTAGTGATAGTAGTAGTGATAGTAGTGATACTAGTAGTAGTAGTGACAGTAGTATTGGTGTTGGTGTTGGCGGTGATAGTGTAGTGATAGTAGTGATAGTGATACTAGTAGTGGTGACAGTGGTATTGGTGTTGGTGTTGGCGGTGATAGTGTAGTGATAGTGATACTAGTAGTAGTGATACTAGTAGTGATACTGGTACTAGTAGTAGTGACAGTGGTATTGGTGTTGGTGTTGGCGGTGATAGTGTAGTACTAGTAGTGATAGTGATACTAGTAGTAGTGACAGTGGTATTGGTGTTGGCGGTGATAGTGTAGTGATAGTAGTGATAGTGATACTAGTAGTAGTAGTGACAGTGACTGTGGTAGTGATAGTAGTATTGGTAGTGATACTAGTAGTGATACTAGTAGTAGTGACAGTGACAGTGGTATTGGTGTTGGTGTTGGCGGTGATAGTGTAGTGATAGTAGTGATAGTGATACTAGTAGTGACAGTATTGGTGTTGGCGGTGATAGTGTAGTGATAGTGATACTAGTAGTGATAGTGATACTAGTAGTAGTAGTGACAGTGGTATTGGTGTTGGTGTTGGTGGTGATAGTGTAGTACTAGTAGTGATAGTGATACTAGTAGTGGTGACAGTGGTATTGGTGTTGGCGGTGATAGTGTAGTGATAGTAGTGATACTAGTAGTAGTGATACTAGTAGTGATAGTGATACTAGTAGTAGTAGTGACAGTGGTATTGGTGTTGGTGTTATGTTGGCGGTGATAGTGTAGTGATAGTAGTGATAGTGATACTAGTAGTGATAGTGATACTAGTAGTAGTGACAGAGGTATTGGTGTTGGTGTTGGCGGTGATAGTGTAGTGATAGTAGTGATAGTGATACTAGTAGTAGTAGTGACAGTGGTATTGGTGTTGCCGGTGATAGTGATACTAGTAGTAGTGATACTAGTAGTAGTGACAGTGGTATTGGTGTTGGTGTTGGCGGTGATAGTGGTAGTACTAGTAGTGATAGTGATACTAGTAGTAGTGGTGACAGTGGTATTGGTGTTGCCGGTGATAGTGATACTAGTAGTAGTGATAGTGATACTAGTAGTAGTGCCAGTGGTATTGGTGTTGGTGTTGGCGGTGATAGTGTAGTGATACTAGTAGTGATAGTGATACTAGTAGTAGTGACAGTGGTATTGGTGTTGGTGTTGCCGGTGATAGTGTAGTGATAGTGATACTAGTAGTAGTGACAGTGGTATTGGTGTTGGTGTTGGCGGTGATAGTGTAGTGATAGTAGTGATAGTGAAACTAGTAGTAGTGACAGTGGTATTGGTGTTGGCGGTGATAGTGTAGTGATAGTAGTGATAGTGATACTAGTAGTGACAGTGGTGTTGGTGTTGGCAGTGATAGTGTAGTGATAGTAGTGATAGTGAAACTAGTAGTAGTGACAGTGGTATTGGTGTTGGCGGTGATAATGTAGCGATACTAGTAGTGATAGTGAAACTAGTAGTAGTGATAGTGATACTAGTAGTGGTGACAGTGGTATTGGTGTTGGCGGTGATAGTGTAGTGATAGTGTAGTGATAGTGATACTAGTAGTGATAGTGATACTAGTAGTAGTGATACTAGTAGTGATAGTGATACTAGTAGTAGTGATAGTGATACTAGTAGTAGTGATAATGAAACTAGTAGTAGTAGTGACAGTGGTATTGGTGTTGGTGTTGACGGTGATAGTGTAGTACTAGTAGTGATAGTGATAGTAGTAGTGGTGACAGTGGTGTTGGTGTTGGTGGTGATAGTGTAGTACTAGTAGTGATAGTGATACTAGTAGTGATAGTGATAGTAGTACTACTGATAGTAGTGATAGTGATACTAGTAGCGGTGATAGTGATACTAGTGATAGTGACAGTGGTATTGGTGTTGGTGTTGGCGTGATAGTGTAGTGATAGTGTAGTGATACTAGTAGTAGTGATAGTGATATTGGTGTTGGTGTTGGCGGTGATAGTAGTGATACTATTAGTAGTGTTGACAGTGGTATTGGTGTTGGCGGTGATAGTGTAGTGATAGTGATACTAGTAGTGGTGACAGTGGTATTGGTGTTGGCGGTGATAGTGTAGTGATAGTAGTGATAGTGATACTAGTAGTGGTGACAGTGGTATTGGTGTTGGCGGTGATAGTGTAGTGATAGTAGTGATAGTGATACTAGTAGTAGTAGTGGTGACACTGGTATTGGTGTTGGTGTTGGCGGTGATAGTGTAGTGATAGTAGTGATAGTGATACTAGTAGTGATAGTGATACTAGTAGTGATAGTGATACTAGTAGTAGTAGTGACAGTGGTATTGGTGTTGCCGGTGATAGTGATACTAGTAGTAGTGATACTAGTAGTAGTGACAGTGGTATTGGTGTTGGTGTTGGCGGTGATAGTGGTAGTACTAGTAGTGATAGTGATACTAGTAGTAGTGGTGACAGTGGTATTGGTGTTGCCGGTGATAGTGATACTAGTAGTAGTGATAGTGATACTAGTAGTAGTGCCAGTGGTATTGGTGTTGGTGTTGGCGGTGATAGTGTAGTGATACTAGTAGTGATAGTGATACTAGTAGTAGTGACAGTGGTATTGGTGTTGGTGTTGCCGGTGATAGTGTAGTGATAGTGATACTAGTAGTAGTGACAGTGGTATTGGTGTTGGTGTTGGCGGTGATAGTGTAGTGATAGTAGTGATAGTGATACTAGTACTAGTAGTGGTGACAGTGGTATTGGTGTTGGTGTTGGCGGTGATAGTGTAGTGATAGTAGTGATAGTGAAACTAGTAGTAGTGACAGTGGTATTGGTGTTGGCGGTGATAGTGTAGTGATAGTAGTGATAGTGATACTAGTAGTGACAGTGGTGTTGGTGTTGGCGGTGATAGTGTAGTGATAGTAGTGATAGTGAAACTAGTAGTAGTGACAGTGGTATTGGTGTTGGCGGTGATAATGTAGCGATACTAGTAGTGATAGTGAAACTAGTAGTAGTGATAGTGATACTAGTAGTGGTGACAGTGGTATTGGTGTTGGCGGTGATAGTGTAGTGATAGTGTAGTGATAGTGATACTAGTAGTGATAGTGATACTAGTAGTAGTGATACTAGTAGTGATAGTGATACTAGTAGTAGTGATACTAGTAGTGATAGTGATACTAGTAGTAGTGATAGTGATACTAGTAGTAGTGATAATGAAACTAGTAGTAGTAGTGACAGTGGTATTGGTGTTGGTGTTGACGGTGATAGTGTAGTACTAGTAGTGATAGTGATAGTAGTAGTGGTGACAGTGGTGTTGGTGTTGGTGGTGATAGTGTAGTACTAGTAGTGATAGTGATACTAGTAGTGATAGTGATAGTAGTACTACTGATAGTAGTGATAGTGATACTAGTAGCGGTGATAGTGATACTAGTGATAGTGACAGTGGTATTGGTGTTGGTGTTGGCGTGATAGTGTAGTGATAGTGTAGTGATACTAGTAGTAGTGATAGTGATATTGGTGTTGGTGTTGGCGGTGATAGTAGTGATACTATTAGTAGTGTTGACAGTGGTATTGGTGTTGGCGGTGATAGTGTAGTGATAGTGATACTAGTAGTGGTGACAGTGGTATTGGTGTTGGCGGTGATAGTGTAGTGATAGTAGTGATAGTGATACTAGTAGTGGTGACAGTGGTATTGGTGTTGGCGGTGATAGTGTAGTGATAGTAGTGATAGTGATACTAGTAGTAGTAGTGGTGACACTGGTATTGGTGTTGGTGTTGGCGGTGATAGTGTAGTGATAGTAGTGATAGTGATACTAGTAGTGATAGTGATACTAGTAGTGATAGTGATACTAGTAGTAGTAGTGATACTAGTAGTGATAGTGATACTAGTAGTAGTGACAGTGGTATTGGTGTTGGTGTTGGCGGTGTGATAGTGTAGTACTAGTAGTGATAGTGATACTAGTAGTGATAGTGATACTAGTAGTGATAGTGATACTAATACTAGTAGTAGTGACAGTGGTATTGGTGTTGGTGTTGGCGGTGATAGTGGTAGTACTAGTAGTGATAGTGATACTAGTAGTGATAATGATACTAGTAGTGATAGTGATACTAGTAGTGATAGTGATACTAGTAGTAGTGACAGTGGTATTGGTGTTGGTGTTGGCGGTGATAGTGTAGTACTAGTAGTGATAGTGATACTAGTAGTAGTGACAGTGGTATTGGTGTTGGTGTTGGCGGTGATAGTGTAGTACTAGTAGTGATAGTGATACTAGTAGTAGTGATAGTAGTGATAGTGATACTAGTAGTGGTGACAGTGGTATTGGTGTTGGTGTTGGCGGTGATAGTGGTAGTGATAGTGAAACTAGTAGTAGTGGTGACAGTGGTATTGGTGTTGGTGTTGGCGGTGATAGTGTAGTGATAGTAGAGATAGTGATACTAGTAGTAGTGACAGTGGTATTGGTGTTGGTGTTGGCGGTGATAGTGTAGTGATAGTGATACTAGTAGTGGTGACAGTATTGGTGTTGGTGTTGGCGGTGATAGTGTAGTGATAGTAGTAGTGATAGTAGTGATACTAGTACTAGTAGTAGTAGTGACAGTAGTATTGGTGTTGGTGTTGGCGGTGATAGTGTAGTGATAGTAGTGATAGTGATACTAGTAGTGGTGACAGTGGTATTGGTGTTGGTGTTGGCGGTGATAGTGTAGTGATAGTGATACTAGTAGTAGTGATACTAGTAGTGATACTGGTACTAGTAGTAGTGACAGTGGTATTGGTGTTGGTGTTGGCGGTGATAGTGTAGTACTAGTAGTGATAGTGATACTAGTAGTAGTAGTAGTGACAGTGGTATTGGTGTTGGTGTTGGTGGTGATAGTGTAGTACTAGTAGTGATAGTGATACTAGTAGTAGTGACAGTGGTATTGGTGTTGGTGTTGGCGGTGATAGTGTAGTACTAGTAGTGATAATGATACTAGTAGTAGTAGTGACAGTGGTATTGGTGTTGGTGTTGACGGTGATAGTGTAGTGATAGTAGTAGTGACAGTGGTGGTAGTAGTAGTGATAGTGTAGTAGTAGTATTGGTAGTAATAGTAGTAATGATAGTGATAGTAGTAGTGATATTAGTAGTAGTAGTGACAGTGGTATTGGTGTTGGTGTTGGCAGTGATAGTGGTAGTGATATTAGTGATAGTGATACTAGTAGTAGTGACAGTGGTATTGGTGTTGGCGGTGATAGTGTAGTGATAGTAGTGATAGTGATACTAGTAGTAGTAGTGACAGTGACTGTGGTAGTGATAGTAGTATTGGTAGTGATACTAGTAGTGATACTAGTAGTAGTGACAGTGACAGTGGTATTGGTGTTGGTGTTGGCGGTGATAGTGTAGTGATAGTAGTGATAGTGATACTAGTAGTGACAGTATTGGTGTTGGCGGTGATAGTGTAGTGATAGTGATACTAGTAGTGATAGTGATACTAGTAGTAGTAGTGACAGTGGTATTGGTGTTGGTGTTGGTGGTGATAGTGTAGTACTAGTAGTGATAGTGATACTAGTAGTGGTGACAGTGGTATTGGTGTTGGTGTTGGCGGTGATAGTGTAGTGAAAGTAGTGATACTAGTAGTAGTGATACTAGTAGTGATAGTGATACTAGTAGTAGTAGTGACAGTGGTATTGGTGTTGGTGTTATGTTGGCGGTGATAGTGTAGTGATAGTAGTGATAGTGATACTAGTAGTGATAGTGATACTAGTAGTAGTGACAGTGGTATTGGTGTTGGTGTTGGCGGTGATAGTGTAGTGATAGTAGTGATAGTGATACTAGTAGTAGTAGTGACAGTGGTATTGGTGTTGCCGGTGATAGTGATACTAGTAGTAGTGATACTAGTAGTAGTGACAGTGGTATTGGTGTTGGTGTTGGCGGTGATAGTGGTAGTACTAGTAGTGATAGTGATACTAGTAGTAGTGGTGACAGTGGTATTGGTGTTGCCGGTGATAGTGATACTAGTAGTAGTGATAGTGATACTAGTAGTAGTGCCAGTGGTATTGGTGTTGGTGTTGGCGGTGATAGTGTAGTGATACTAGTAGTGATAGTGATACTAGTAGTAGTGACAGTGGTATTGGTGTTGCCGGTGATAGTGATACTAGTAGTAGTGATAGTGATACTAGTAGTAGTGCCAGTGGTATTGGTGTTGGTGTTGGCGGTGATAGTGTAGTGATACTAGTAGTGATAGTGATACTAGTAGTGGTGACAGTGGTATTGGTGTTGGTGTTGCCGGTGATAGTGTAGTGATAGTGATACTAGTAGTAGTGACAGTGGTATTGGTGTTGGTGTTGGCGGTGATAGTGTAGTGATAGTAGTGATAGTGATACTAGTACTAGTAGTGGTGACAGTGGTATTGGTGTTGGTGTTGGCGGTGATAGTGTAGTGATAGTAGTGATAGTGAAACTAGTAGTAGTGACAGTGGTATTGGTGTTGGCGGTGATAGTGTAGTGATAGTAGTGATAGTGATACTAGTAGTGACAGTGGTGTTGGTGTTGGCGGTGATAGTGTAGTGATAGTAGTGATAGTGAAACTAGTAGTAGTGACAGTGGTATTGGTGTTGGCGGTGATAGTGTAGTGATACTAGTAGTGATAGTGAAACTAGTAGTAGTGATAGTGATACTAGTAGTGGTGACAGTGGTATTGGTGTTGGCGGTGATAGTGTAGTGATAGTGTAGTGATACTAGTAGTGATAGTGATACTAGTAGTAGTGATACTAGTAGTGATAGTGATACTAGTAGTAGTGATACTAGTAGTGATAGTGATACTAGTAGTAGTGATAGTGATACTAGTAGTAGTGATAATGAAACTAGTAGTAGTAGTGACAGTGGTATTGGTGTTGGTGTTGACGGTGATAGTGTAGTACTAGTAGTGATAGTGATAGTAGTAGTGGTGACAGTGGTGTTGGTGTTGGTGGTGATAGTGTAGTACTAGTAGTGATAGTGATACTAGTAGTGATAGTGATAGTAGTGATAGTGATAGTAGTACTAGTGATAGTAGTGATAGTGATACTAGTAGCGGTGATAGTGATACTAGTGATAGTGACAGTGGTATTGGTGTTGGTGTTGGCGTGATAGTGTAGTGATAGTGTAGTGATACTAGTAGTAGTGATAGTGATATTGGTGTTGGTGTTGGCGGTGATAGTAGTGATACTAGTAGTAGTGGTGACAGTGGTATTGGTGTTGGCGGTGATAGTGTAGTGATAGTGATACTAGTAGTGGTGACAGTGGTATTGGTGTTGGCGGTGATAGTGTAGTGATAGTAGTGATAGTGATACTAGTAGTGGTGACAGTGGTATTGGTGTTGGCGGTGATAGTGTAGTGATAGTAGTGATAGTGATACTAGTAGTAGTAGTGACAGTGGTATTGGTGTTGGTGTTGGCGGTGATAGTGTAGTGATAGTAGTGATAGTGATTCTAGTAGTGGTGACAGTGGTATTGGTGTTGGCGGTGATAGTGTAGTGATAGTAGTGATAGTGATACTAGTAGTGGTGACAGTGGTATTGGTGTTGGCGGTGATAGTGTAGTGATAGTGATACTAGTAGTGGTGACAGTGGTATTGGTGTTGGCGGTGATAGTGTAGTGATAGTAGTGATAGTGATACTAGTAGTGGTGACAGTAGTATTTGTGTTGGTGTTGGCGGTGATAGTGTAGTGATAGTAGTGATACTAGTAGTAGTGATACTAGTAGTGATAGTGATACTAGTAGTGATAGTGATACTAGTAGTGATAGTGATACTAGTAGTAGTGACAGTGGTATTGGTGTTGGTGTTGGCGGTGATAGTGTAGTGATAGTAGTGATAGTGATACTAGT
Organism: Petromyzon marinus; assembly: GCF_010993605.1. Taxonomy (NCBI): domain Eukaryota; kingdom Metazoa; phylum Chordata; class Hyperoartia; order Petromyzontiformes; family Petromyzontidae; genus Petromyzon; species Petromyzon marinus. Next base: position 26,359 of record NW_022639406.1, read on the forward strand.
AGTAGTGACAGTAGTATTTGTGTTGGTGTTGGCGGTGATAGTGTAGTGATAGTGATACTAGTGATAGTGATAGTAGTGATAGTGATACTAGTAGTAGTGATAATGAAACTAGTAGTAGTGGTGACAGTGGTGTTGGTGTTGGTGTTGGCGGTGATAGTGTAGTGATAGTAGTGATACTAGTAGTAGTGATACTAGTAGTGATATTGACAGTGGTATTGGTGTTGGTGTTGGCGGTGATATTGTAGTGATAGTGATACTAGTAGTAGTGATCGTGATACTAGTAGTAGTGATACTAGTAGTGATAGTAGTGATAGTGACAGTGGTATTAGTGTTGGTGTTGGCGGTGATAGTGTAGTGATAGTGATACTAGTAGTAGTGATAGTGATACTAGTGATAGTGACAGTGGTATTGGTGTTGGTGTTGGCAGTGATAGTGTAGTGATAGTAGTGATAGTGATACTAGTAGTGATAGTGATAGTAGTGATAGTGATACTAGTGATAGTGATACTAGTAGTAGTGATAGTGATACTAGTGATAGTGACAGTGGTATTGGTGTTGGTGTTGGCGGTGATAGTGTAGTGATAGTAGTGATAGTGATACTAGTAGTGATAGTAGTGTAGTGATAGTGGTAGTACTAGTAGTGATAGTGATACTAGTAGTAGTGATAGTAGTAGTGATACTAGTAGTGGTGACAGTGGTATTGGTGTTGGTGTTGGCGGTGATAGTGTAGTGATAGTGATACTAGTAGTTGTGATACTAGTAGTGATAGTGATACTAGTAGTGGTGACAGTGGTATTGGTGTTGGTGTTGGCGGTGATAGTGTAGTGATAATAGTGATAGTGATACTAGTAGTGATAGTGATACTAGTAGTGATAGTGATAGTAGTGATAGTGAAACTAGTAGTAGTAGTGACAGTGGTATTGGTGTTGGCGGTGATAGTGTAGTGATAGTAGTGATACTAGTAGTAGTGACAGTGGTATTGGTGTTGGTGTTAATGTTGGCGGTGATAGTGTAGTGATAGTAGTGATAGTGATACTAGTAGTGACAGTGGTATTGGTGTTGGCGGTGATAGTGTAGTACTAGTAGTGATAGTGATACTAGTACTAGTGATAGTAGTGATAGTGACAGTGGTGTTGGTGTTGGCGGTGATAGTGTAGTGATAGTAGTGATAGTGATAGTAGTAGTGGTGACAGTGGTATTGGTGTTGGTGTTGGCGGTGATAGTGTAGTGATAGTAGTGATAGTGATAGTAGTAGTGGTGACAGTAGTATTGGTGTTGGTGTTGGCGGTGATAGTGTAGTGATAGTAGTGATAGTGATACTAGTAGTAGTAGTGACAGTGGTATTGGTGTTGGTGGTGATAGTGTAGTGATAGTAGTGATAGTGATATTAGTAGTGGTGATACTAGTAGTATTGGTGACAGTGGTATTGGTGTTGGTGTTGGCGGTGATAGTGTAGTGATAGTGGTAGTGATATTAGTAGTAGTAGTGACAGTGGTATTGGTGTTGGTGTTGGCGGTGATAGTGATACTACTAGTAGTGATAGTGATACTAGTAGTAGTAGTAGTGACTGTGGTATTGGTGTTGGTGTTGGCGGTGATAGTGATACTACTAGTAGTGATAGTGATACTAGTAGTAGTAGTAGTGACTGTGGTATTGGTGTTGGTGTTGGCGGTGATAGTGATACTACTAGTAGTGATAGTGATACTAGTGATAGTAGTAGTGACTGTGGTATTGGTGTTGGTGTTGGCGGTGATAGTGTAGTGATAGTAGTGATAGTGATACTAGTAGTGATAGTGATACTAGTAGTAGTAGTAGTGACTGTGGTATTGGTGTTGGTGTTGGCGGTGATAGTGATACTACTAGTAGTGATAGTGATACTAGTAGTAGTGATACTAGTAGTAGTAGTGACAGTGGTATTGGTGTTGGTGTTGGCGGTGATAGTGGTAGTACTAGTAGTGATAGTGATACTAGTAGTAGTGATAGTGATACTAGTAGTAGTGACAGTGGTATTGGTGTTGGTGTTGGCGGTGAGCACCATCGCGAGGATTGCCCCTCCCGTGTCTCCGAGCGAGCGGTGTCTCAGCTGCTCCTCCAGCGCGCGGACACGGAGACGCAGAGACAGCAGCAGCTGTGAAGACACCGTGTCTCCACACACGTCCTGCGTGGAGACACACGGAGACACGGTGAGACACACAGAGACACACAGAGACACACAGAGACACAGAGACACACAGAGATACACAGAGACACACAGAGACAGGTAGAGACACGTGGAGACACACAGAGACACGGAGAGACACGGAGACGCAGAGACAGCAGCAGCTGTGAAGACACCGTGTCTCCACACACGTCCTGCACGGAGACACGGTGAGACACGGTGAGACACGGTGAGACACGCAGAGACACACAGAGACACGGTGAGACACACAGAGACACACTGAAACAGGTAGAGACACACAGAGATACACAGAGACACACAGAGACAGGTAGAGACACACAGCGACAGGTAGAGACACACAGAGACAGGTAGAGACACAGAGACAAACAGAGACACGTGGAGACACGGTGAGACACACAAAGACACACAGAGACACACACAGAGGCACACAGAGACACGTGGAGACACACCGAGACACACAGAGACCCACAGAGACACGTGGAGACACGGAGACGCAGAGACAGCAGCAGCGGGGAAGACACCGTGTCTCCACACACGTCCTGCGTGGAGACACGTGGAGACACGGTGAGACACACAGAGACACACAGAGACACCTGGAGACACACAGAGACACATAGAGACAGGTAGAGACAAACAGGGACACACAGAGACAGGTAGAGACACACAGAGACACACAGAGACACACAGAGACAGGTAGAGACACACAGAGACAGGTAGAGACACACAGAGACAAACAGAGACACGTGGAGACACGTGGAGACACACAGAGACACACAGAGACACGTGGAGACACACAGAGACACACAGAGACAGGTAGAGACACACAGAGACACACAGAGACAGGTAGAGACACACAGAGACACACAGAGACAGGTAGAGACACACAGAGACACACAGAGACAGGTAGAGACACGCAGAGACACACAGAGACACACAGAGACACACAGAGACTCACAGAGACACGCAGAGACACAGAGACACACAGAGACACACAGAGACACACAGAGACACACGGAGACGCACTGGGACACACGGAGACAGGGACACAGGCGACAGACAGACACGGAGACACAGGCACAGGGAGACAGGGGGACAGACAGACATGGAGACACACGGAGACACGGGGACACGGGGACAGGGAGACAGGGGGACAGACAGACATGGAGACACACTGAGACACGGGGACACGGGGACAGGGAGACAGACATGGAGACACACGGAGACACAGGCACAGAGAGACAGGGGGACAGACAGACATGGAGACACACGGAGACACGGGGACAGGGAGACAGGGGGACAGACAGACATGGAGACACACGGAGACACGGGGACAGGGAGACACGGGGACAGACAGACATGAAGACACACGGAGACACGGGGACACGGGGACAGGGAGACAGGGGGACAGACAGACATGGAGACACACAGAAACACGGGGACAGGGAGACAGGGGGACAGACAGACATGGAGACACACGGAGACACGGGGACAGGGAGACAGGGGGACAGACAGACATGGAGACACACGGAGACACGGGGACAGGGAGACAGGGGGACAGACAGACATGGAGACACACGGAGACACGGAGACACGGGGACACGGGGACAGGGAGACAGGGGGACAGACAGACATGGAGACACACGGAGACACGGGGACACGGGGACACGGGGACAGACAGACATGGAGACACACGGAGACACGGAGACACGGGGACAGGTTACCTCCGCGTCTTGAGACAGAGTATCGCTGTCTCCAATGTCCGAGCTTCGGAGAGACCCATAGGCAGACTCGGGCTGCAAAAAATATCATCATCATCATCAGCATCATCATCATCAGCAGCAGCATCAGCATCATCATCAGCAGCGTCAGCATCATCAGCATCATCATCATCATCATCAGCATCATCAGCATCAGCATCATCAGCATCATCATCAGCAGCATCATCATCATCAGCAGCATCAGCATCATCAGCATCAGTATCATCATCAGCAGCAGCAGCATCAGCATCATCATGAACATCATCAACATCATAATCTACATCATCATCATCTACATCATCATCAACATCATCAACATCATCATCTACATCATCAACATCTACATCAACAACATCATCATCAACATCAACATCATCATCATCTACATCATCATCAACATCATCAACATCATCATCATCATCTACATCATCATCATCAACATCAACATCATCATCATCTACATCATCATCTACATCATCAACAACATCATCATCAACATCAACATCATCATCATCTACATCATCATCAACATCATCAACATCATCATCTACATCATCAACATCATCATCATCATCTACATCATCATCAACATCATCATCATCATCAACATCATCATCATCATCTACATCATCATCAACATCATCATCAACATCATCAACATCATCATCATCTACATCATCATCTACATCATCAACAACATCATCATCAACATCATCAACATCAACATCATCATCATCATCTACATCATCATCAACATCATCAACATCATCATCTACATCATCAACATCTACATCAACAACATCATCATCAACATCAACATCATCATCATCTACATCATCATCAACATCATCATCATCAACATCATCATCATCATCATCTACATCATCATCAACATCATCAACATCAACATCATCATCATCTACATCATCATCAACATCATCAACATCATCATCTACATCATCATCATCTACATCAACATCATCATCATCTACATCATCATCAACATCATCATCATCAACATCATCATCTACATCATCATCATCAACATCATCATCATCAACATCAACATCATCACCGTCCAGAGTTCACCGAGACACGGGGAGACACGGGGACATGGAGAGACACGGGGACATGGAGAGACACAGAGAGACACGGAGAGACACGGAGAGACATGGGGACATGGAGAGACACAGAGACATGGAGAGACACGGGGACATGGAGAGACACAGAGAGACACGGAGAGACATGGAGAGACACGGAGAGACATGGGGACATGGAGAGACACAGAGACACGGAGAGACACGGGGACACGGAGAGACACAGAGAGACACGGAGAGACACGGGGACACGGAGAGACACAGAGAGACACGGAGAGACATGGAGAGACACGGAGAGACATGGGGACATGGAGAGACACGGGGACACGGAGAGACACGGGGACACGGAGAGACACGGGGACATGGAGAGACACGGGGACATGGAGAGACACGGGGACATGGAGAGACACAGAGACACGGAGAGACACGGAGAGACACGGAGAGACATGGAGAGACACGAGCACATGGAGAGACACGGAGAGACACGGAGAGACATGGAGAGACACGGGGACATGGAGAGACACGGAGAGACACAGGGACATGGAGAGACACGGAGACATGGAGAGACACGGGGACATGGAGAGACACGGAGAGACACGGGGACATGGAGAGGCACGGGGAGACACGGGACACAGAGAGACACGGAGAGACACGGGGACATGGAGAGACACGGGGACATGGAGAGACACGGAGAGACACAGAGACATGGAGAGACACAGAGACATGGAGAGACACGGGGACATGGAGAGACAGAGAGACATGGAGAGACACGGGGACATGGAGAGACACGGGGACATGGAGAGACACGGAGAGACACAGAGACATGGAGAGACACAGAGACATGGAGAGACACGGGGACATGGAGAGACAGAGAAACATGGAGAGACACGGGGACATGGAGAGACAGAGAGACATGGAGAGACACGGGGACAGGGAGAGACACAGGACATGGAGAGACACAGAGAGACACAGAGACATGGAGAGACACGGAGACATGGAGAGACACGGAGAGACATGGAGAGACACGGAGACATGGAGAGATACGGAGACATGGAGAGACACGGAGACATGGAGAGACACAGAGAGACACGGAGAGACATGGAGAGACACGGAGACATGGAGAGATACGGAGACATGGAGAGACACGGAGACATGGAGAGACACGGAGACATAGAGAGACACAAAGACATGGAGAGACACGGGGACATGGAGAGACACAGAGACATGGAGAGACACGGGGACATGGAGAGACACAGAGAGACACAGAGACATGGAGACATGGAGAGACACAGAGACATGGAGAGACACGGGGACATGGAGAGACACAGAGACATGGAGAGACACGGGACATGGAGAGACACAGAGACATGGAGAGACACGGGACATGGAGAGACACGGGACATGGAGAGACACAGAGACATGGAGAGACACAGAGAGACACAGAGAGACACAGAGAGACACGGAGAGACACAGAGACATGGAGAGACACGGGGACAGGGAGAGACACAGAGAGACACAGAGAGACACGGAGAGACACGGAGAGACACGGGGACATGGAGAGACACGGGACATGGAGAGACACGGGGACAGGGAGAGACACGGGGACAGGGAGAGACACAGAGAGACACAGAGACATGGAGAGACACAGAGACATGGAGAGACACAGAGACATGGAGAGACACGGAGAGACACAGAGACATGGAGAGACACGGGACATGGAGAGACACAGAGACATGGAGAGACATGGAGAGACATGGAGAGACACAGAGACATGGAGAGACACGGGACATGGAGAGACACAGAGACATGGAGAGACACAGAGACATGGAGAGACACGGAGAGACACAGAGACATGGAGAGACACGGGACATGGAGAGACATAGAGACATGGAGAGACACAGAGACATGGAGAGACACGGGGAGACATGGAGAGACATAGAGAGACACAGAGACATGGAGAGACACGGAGAGACACAGAGACATGGAGAGACACAGAGACATGGAGAGACACGGGACATGGAGAGACACAGAGACATGGAGAGACACAGAGACATGGAGAGACACGGGGAGACACAGAGACATGGAGAGACACGGGACATGGAGAGACACGGGACATGGAGAGACACGGGGACAGGGAGAGACACGGGGACAGGGAGAGACACAGAGAGACACAGAGAGACACGGAGAGACACAGAGACATGGAGAGACACGGGGACATGGAGAGACACGGGACATGGAGAGACACAGAGACATGGAGAGACACGGGGAGACATGGAGAGACCACTGGACATGGAGAGACACGGGACATGGAGAGACACAGAGACACGGAGAGACACGGGGACAGGGAGAGACACGGGGACATGGAGAGACACGGGACATGGAGAGACACGGGGACAGGGAAAGACACGGAGACATGGAGAGACACGGGGACATGGAGAGACACAGAGACATGGAGAGACACGGGACATGGAGAGACACGGGGACATGGAGAGACACAGAGACATGGAGAGACACGGGGAGACATGGAGAGACACAGAGAGACACGGAGAGACACAGAGACATGGAGAGACACGGGACATGGAGAGACACAGAGACACGGAGAGACACGGGGACATGGAGAGACACGGGGAGACACGGAGAGACACGGGGACATGGAGAGACACGGGGAGACACGGAGAGACACGGGACATGGAGAGACACGGAGAGACACAGAGACATGGAGAGACACGGGGACATGGAGAGACACGGAGAGACACAGAGACATGGAGAGACACGGGGACATGGAGAGACACGGGACATGGAGAGACACGGAGAGACACGGGGAGACACGGAGAGACACAGGGAGACACAGGGAGACACGCGGAGACACGGGGAGACACGGGGAGACACGGAGAGACACGGGGAGACACGGAGAGACACGGGGAGACACGGGGAGACACGGAGAGACACGGGGAGACACGGGGAGACACGGGGAGTCACGGGGAGACACGGGGACATGGAGAGACACGGGGAGACACGGGGAGACACGGGGAGACACGGAGAGACACGGGGACACGGAGAGACACGGGGAGACACGGGGAGACACGGGGAGACACGGGGAGAAACGGGGACACGGGGAGACACGGGGAGACACGGGGAGACACGGGGAGACACGGAGAGACACAGGGAGACACGGGGAGACACGGAGAGACACGGGGAGACACGGGGAGACACGGGGAGACACGGGGAGACACGGGGACACGGGGAGACACGGGGAGACACGGGGAGACGCGGGGAGAGACGCGGGGAGACATGGGGAGACACGGGGAGACATGGAGAGACACGGGGACATGGAGAGACACAGAGACATGGAGAGACACGGGGAGACACGGAGAGACACGGGGAGACACCGATGCTTCAAAAATCAAGAGGCGGCATCTGACCTTGGCCATGTCTCCATCCTGCTGCTGTAGCTGCTGTAGCTGCTGCTGCTGTAGCTGCTGTAGCAGGTGGTCGCATCTGGACTCGAGGCTTGCCTGCTCCTGCAGCAGGGTCTGGTGCCTGGAACGTTCTTCCTGCAAGACGTCCTCCAGGGAACGGCGCTCTGCTCGCAGACGCTCTGGGGAGACACGCGGGGAGACACAGGGGGAGACACGGGGGGAGACACGGGGAGACACGGGGAGACACAGGGGGAGACACGGGGGGAGACGCGGGGAGACACGGGGAGACACGGGGGGAGACGCGGGGAGACACGGGGGGAGATGCGGGGAGACACGGGGAGACACGGGGAGACACGGGGAGAGACGCGGGGAGACGTGGGGAGACACGGGGAGACACGGGGAGACGCGGGGAGACGGGGGGAGACACGGGGAGACACGGGGAGACACGGGGGGAGACGCGGGGAGACACGGGGAGACACGGGGGGAGACGCGGGGAGACACGGGGGGAGATGCGGGGAGACACGGGGAGACACGGGGAGACACGGGGAGAGACGCGGGGAGACGCGGGGAGACACGGGGAGACACGGGGAGACACGGGGGGAGACGCGGGGAGACACGGAGAGACACGGGGAGACACGGGGAGACACGGGGAGACGCGGGGAGACACGGGGGGAGACACGGGGAGACACGGGGAGACACGGGGAGACACGGGGGGAGACACAGGGAGACACGGGGAGACACGGGGAGACACGGGGAGACACCGTGTGTCTGTGTGTGTCTGTGTGTGTGTGCCGATGACCGGTACCAGCGGTGTCAAGATCGGCCTCTGTGGAGGAGGCTCGTGAAGGACGCTACTGGGCAGTTGGAGGCAGTCGCCCTCCAACAACAACGGAGGGCGGAGGAGCAACGCTCACAACAACGAGCGGAGCGCCGGGTGGCTAAAGCACAGCAGGTTGGCACAGTAGGGGGCACAGGTGGTGCATCAGCCACTCATCTCAGTCAGTCGACCCGTGGCACCTGGGTCTGCCCAGTGACCTCCTGCCGGCGGGCGTTCGACACTTCACGTGGCCTCAAGGTGCACATAGCCTGGCACAAGCGTCGTGGTGACGTCACCGAATGGCGGTTGTTGTTGTTGGTAGTGTGTGTGTGTCTGGGTGTGTGTGTGATGTGTGTGTCTGCGAGTGTGTGTCTGTGTGTGTGTCTGTGTGTGTGTCTGTGTGAGACCCATAGACTCACCACACAGAGACCCACAGACAGACACCCACAGAGACACCCACAGAGACACCAACAGAGACACCCACAGAGACACCCACAGAGACAGAAACAGAGACACACACAGAGACACCCACAGAGACACCCACAGAGACACACACAGAGACACCCACAGAGACACCCACAGAGACAGAGGCACACACAGAGACACCCACAGAGACAGAGACACCCACAGAGACACCCACAGAGACAGAGACACCCACAGAGACACCCACAGAGACAGAGACACACACAGAGAAACCCACAGAGACAGAGACACACACAGAGACAGAGACACCCACAGAGAAAGAGACACCCACAGAGACACACACAGAGACAGAGACACACGCAGAGACACCCACAGAGACAGAGACACCCACAGAGACAGAGACACCCACAGAGACAGAGACACCCACAGAGACACAGAGACAGAGACACACACAGAGACAGAGACACACACAGAGACACCCAGAGACAGAGACACCCACAGAGACAGAGACACAGAGACACCCACAGAGACAGAGACACACACACAGACACAGAGACACCCACAGAGACAGAGACACAGAGACAGAGACACACACAGAGACACAGAGACAGACAGAGACACAGAGACAGAGACACAGAGACAGAGACAGAGAGAGACAGAGACACACACAGAGACAGACAGAGACACAGAGACAGAGAGAGAGACAGAGACACAGAGACAGAGACAGAGACGCAGAGACACACAGAGACACCCACAGAGACAGAGAGACACCCACAGAGACACAAAGACACACACAGACAGAGACACAGAGACAGAGACACACAGAGACACCCACAGAGACACAGAGACACCCACAGAGACACAAAGACACACACAGACAGAGACACAGAGACAGAGACACACAGAGACAGAGACACAGAGACAGAGACACAGAGACACAGAGACACACAGAGACAGAGACACACAGAGACACCCACAGAGACAGAGACAGAGACACAGAGACAGAGACACAGAGACACACACAGAGACAGAGACACAGAGACACAGAGACACACACAGAGACACCCACAGAGACACAGAGACAGAGACACAGAGACACCCACAGAGACAGAGACAGAGACACAGAGACAGAGACACACAGAGACAGAGACACACAGAGACACACAGACACCCACAGAGACAGACACACACAGAGACAGAGACACAGAGAGACCCACAGAGACAGAGACACAGAGACAGAGACAGAGACACAGAGACAGAGACACAGAGACAGAGACGCAGAGACAGAGACAGAGACACAGAGACAGAGACACAGAGACACCGAGACAGAGACACAGAGACACAGAGACAGACACACAGAGACACAGAGACACAGACACACAGAGACAGAGACACAGAGACACGCTGTCCCACCCTCAGCCTCCGTCTGCTCTGTGTCCAAGCGAGCGATCAGCTCCGCGTTCTGTCTCCTCAGATCGGCATTCTGTCTCTGCAGCTCCAGCAGCGTCTGGGTGGAGACACGGAGACACGGAGACAAGGAGACACGGGGAGTAACGGAGACACGGAGACACAGGGAACAGGGGGACACGGGGAGTAACGGGGACAAGGAGACACGGAGACACGGGGAGAAGGAGACACGTAGACACGGGGACAAGAAGACACGGGGAACAGGGGGACACGGGGACAAGGAGACAAGGAGACACGGAGACACGGAGACACGGGGACGAGGAGACACGGGGACGAGGAGACAGGGAGACACGGGGACAAGGAGACACGGGGACAAGGAGACACGGGGACAAGGAGACAAGGAGACACGGAGACACGGGGACACGGGGACAAGGAGACACGGGGATGAGGATACACGGGGACGAGAAGACAAGGAGACACGAGGACAAGGAGACACGGAGACACGGGGACACGGGGAACAGGGAGTAACGGAGACAAGGAGACACGGGGACACGGAGACATGGGGACAAGGAGACACGGGGACACGGAGACACGGAGACACGGGGACAAGGAGACACGGGGACAAGGAGACACGGAGACACGGAGACACGGAGAACAGGGAGACAAGGAGACACGGAGAAACGGGGACACGGGGACAAGGAGACACGGAGACACGGGGACAAGAAGACACGGGGACACGGGGACACGGAGACACGGAGACACGGGGACAAGGAAACACGGGGACGAGAAGACACGGGGACAAGGAGACATTGGGACAAGGAGACACGGGGACGAGGAGACACGGGGACAAGGAGACACGGGGACACGGGGACAAGGAGACACGGAGAACAGGGAGACAAGGAGACACGGAGACACAGGGACAAGAAGACACGGGGACAAGGAGACACGGAGAACAGGGAGACAAGGAGACACGGAGACACGGGGACACGGGGACAAGGAGACACGGGGACAAGGAGACAAGGAGACACGGAGACACGGGGACACGGGGACAAGGAGACACGGGGATGAGGATACACGGGGACGAGAAGACAAGGAGACACGAGGACAAGGAGACACGGAGACACGGGGACACGGGGAACAGGGAGTAACGGAGACAAGGAGACACGGGGACACGGAGACATGGGGACAAGGAGACACGGGGACACGGAGACACGGAGACACGGGGACAAGGAGACACGGGGACAAGGAGACACGGAGACACGGAGACACGGAGAACAGGGAGACAAGGAGACACGGAGACACGGGGACACGGGGACAAGGAGACACGGAGACACGGGGACAAGAAGACACGGGGACACGGGGACACGGAGACACGGAGACACGGGGACAAGGAAACACGGGGACGAGAAGACACGGGGACAAGGAGACATTGGGACAAGGAGACACGGGGACGAGGAGACACGGGGACAAGGAGACACGGGGACACGGGGACAAGGAGACACGGAGAACAGGGAGACAAGGAGACACGGAGACACAGGGACAAGAAGACACGGGGACAAGGAGACACGGAGAACAGGGAGACAAGGAGACACGGAGACACGGGGACACGGGGACAAGGAGACACGTGGACGAGGAGACACGGAGACACGGGGACAAGGAGACACGGGGACACGGAGACACGGAGACACGGAGACACGGAGACACGGGGAACAGGGAGACACGGGGACGAGGAGACACGGAGACACGGGGACAAGGAGACACGGGGACACGGGGACAAGGAGACACGGGGACACGGAGACAAGGAGACACGGAGACAAGGAGACACGGAGACACGGGGACACGGGGAGACACAGAGACAAGGAGACACGGAGACACGGGGACAAGGAGACACGGGGACAAGGAGACACGGGGACAAGGAGACACGGAGACACGGAGACACGGGGACAAGGAAACACGGGGACGAGAAGACACGGGGACAAGGAGACATGGGGACAAGGAGACACGGGGACGAGGAGACACGGGGACAAGGAGACACGGGGACAAGGAGACACGGGGACAAGGAGACACGGAGACACGGGGACAAGAAGACACGGGGAAAATGAGACACGGAGAACAGGGAGACAAGGAGACACGGAGACACAGGGACAAGAAGACACGGGGACAAGGAGACACGGAGAACAGGGAGACACGGAGACACGGAGACACGGAGACACGGAGACACGGGGACACGGGGACAAGGAGACACGGGGACGAGGAGACACGGGGACAAGGAGACACGGGGACACGGAGACAAGGAGACACGGAGACACGGAGACACGGAGACACGGGGAACAGGGAGACACGGGGACAAGGAGACACGGAGACACGGGGACACGGGGACAAGGAGACACGGGGACAAGGAGACACGGAGACACGGGGACAAGGAGACACGGGGACACGGAGACAAGGAGACACGGAGACAAGGAGACACGGAGACACGGGGACACGGGGAGACACAGAGACAAGGAGACACGGAGACACGGGGACAAGGAGACACGGGGACAAGGAGACACGGGGACAAGGAGACACGGAGACACGGGGACAAGGAGACACGGGGACAAGGAGACACGGAGACAAGGAGACACGGGGACAAGGAGACACGGGGACACGGGGACACGGGGACACGGGGACAAGGAGACACGGGGACAAGGAGACACGGGGATAAGGAGACACGGGGACAAGGAGACACGGGGACAAGGAGACACGGGGACAAGAAGACACGGAGACACGGGGACAAGGAGACACGGGGATAAGGAGACACGGGGACGAGGAGACACGGGGACAAGGAGACACGGGGACACGGAGACAAGGAGACACGGAGACACGGAGACACGGAGACACGGGGAACAGGGAGACACGGGGACAAGGAGACACGGAGACACGGGGACACGGGGACAAGGTGACACGGGGACAAGGAGACACGGAGACACGGGGACAAGGAGACACGGGGACACGGAGACAAGGAGACACGGAGACAAGGAGACACGGAGACACGGGGACACGGGGAGACACAGAGACAAGGAGACACGGAGACACGGGGACAAGGAGACACGGGGACAAGGAGACACGGGGACAAGGAGACACGGAGACACGGGGACAAGGAGACACGGGGACAAGGAGACACGGGGACAAGGAGACACGGGGACAAGGAGACACGGGGACAAGGAGACACGGGGACACGGGGACAAGGAGACACGGGGACAAGGAGACACGGGGATAAGGAGACACGGGGACAAGGAGACACGGGGACAAGGAGACACGGGGACAAGAAGACACGGAGACACGGGGACAAGGAGACACGGGGATAAGGAGACACGGGGACAAGGAGACACGAGGACAAGGAGACACGGGGAGAATCGTAATGAGTGTCTACACAGCAAACCCCAAAGTGAGCCGTCTCTGTCTCTGTCTGTGTCTGTGTCTCTGTCTCTGTCTGTGTCTCTGTCTGTGTCTCTGTCTGTGTCTCAGTCTGCGTCTATGTCTCTGTCTGTGTCTATGTCTATGTCTCTGTCTGTGTGTCTGTCTGTGTCTCTGTCTGTGTCTCTGTCTGTGTCTCTGTCTCTGTCTGTGTCTCTGTCTGTGTCTCTGTCTCTGTCTGTGTCTCTGTCTCTGTCTGTGTCTCTGTCTGTATCTCTGTCTGTGTCTCTGTCTGTGTCTCTGTCTGTGTCTGTGTCTCTGTCTGTGTCTGTGTCTCTGTCTCTGTCTGTGTATCTGTCTGTGTCTGTGTCTCTGTCTGTGTCTGTGTCCCTCTCTCTATCTGTGTCTGTGTCTGTGTCGGTGTCTCTGTCTGTGTCTGTGTCTCTGTCTCTGTCTGTGTCTCTGTCTGTGTCTCTGTCTGTGTCTCTGTCTGTGTCTCTTTCTGTGTCTCTGTCTCTGTCTGTGTCTCTGTCTGTGTCTCTGTCTCTGTCTGTGTCTCTGTCTCTGTCTGTGTCTCTGTCTGTGTCTCTGTCTCTGTCTCTGTCTGTGTCTGTGTCTCTGTCTCTGTCTTTGTCTGTGTCTGTGTCTCAGTCTGCGTCTATGTCTCTGTCTTTGTCAATGTCTATGTCTATGTCTCTGTCTGTGTGTCTGTCTGTGTCTCTGTCTGTGTCTCTGTCTGTGTCTCTGTCTCTGTCTGTGTCTCTATCTCTGTCTCTGTCTGTGTCTCTGTCTGTGTCTCTGTCTCTGTCTGTGTCTCTGTCTGTGTCTCTGTCTGTGTCTCTGTCTGTGTCTCTGTCTCTGTCTGTGTCTCTGTCTGTGTCTGTGTCTCTGTCTGTGTCTCTGTCTCTGTCTGTGTCTCTGTCCGTGTCTCTGTCTCTCTGTCTCTGTCTCTGTCTGTGTCTCTGTCTCTGTCTCTGACTGTGTCTCTGTCCCTGTCTGTATCTCTGTCTGTGTCTCTGTCTGTACCTCTGTCTGTGTCTCTGTCTGTGTCTGTGTCTCGCCACACCCACCCACAACACCCACCCACCACACCCACAACATCCACCTAAAACATCCACCCACAACATCCACCCCCCCACCCACCCCACCACCCCCCCACCACCACCCCCCCACCACCACCACCCCCCCACCACCACCCCCCCACCACCACCACCCCCCCCACCACCACCCCCCCCACCACCACCCCCCCACCTTTCCGCTGGCCTCCTTCTCCTGCTGTGCCCCGTCTCGAGCCCCCTGCAGCTCCTCGTGGGCCTCGTGGATCTGCCGCTGGTGGAGCCGCAGCTCCGCCTGGAGCGCCGCCTGGCGGAGCTCCGCGGCCTCGGCCCGGGCCCCCAGCGCCAACGCCGACGCCTCGGAGCTCCGCGAGCGCTCCACGGCGGAGCGCTCGCGGAGCTCCGCCGTGGAGAGCCGCTCAGTCACGGAGCGGAACTCAGAGGCCTAGGGGGTGGGAGTGGGGGGGTGGTGGTGGTGGTGGGGGGGTGGTGGTGGGGGGGTGGTGATGGTGGTGGTGGTGATGGTGGTGGTGGTGGTGGTGATGGTGGTGGTGGTGGTGATGGTGATGGTGGTGGTGGTGATGGTGGTGGTAGTGATGGTGGTGGTGGTGATGGTGGTGGTGGTGGTGATGGTGGTGGTGGTGATGGTGGTGGTGGTGATGGTGGTGGGTGATGGTGGTGGTGGTGATGGTGGTGGTGGTGATGGTGGTGGTGATGGTGGTGGTGGTGGTGATGGTGGTGGTGGTGAGAGATGTGGGTGAGAGATGTGGGTGAGAGATGTTGGGTGAGAGATGTGGGAGAGAGAGAGATGTGGGTGAGAGATGTGGGAGAGATGTGGGCGAGAGATGTGGATGTGGAGATGTGGGTGAGAGATGTGGGTGAGAGATGTGGGTGAGAGATGTGGGTGAGAGATGTGGGTGAGATGTGGGTGAGAGATGTGGGAGAGAGATGTGGGTGAGAGATGTTGGGTGAGAGACGTGGGTGAGAGATGTGGGTGAGAGATGTGGGAGAGAGATGTGGGTGAGAGATGTGGGTGAGAGATGTGGGTGAGAGATGTGGGTGAGAGATGTGGGTGAGAGATGTGGGAGAGAGATGTGGGTGAGAGATGTGGGAGAGAGATGTGGGTGAGAGATGTTGGGTGGAGATGGGTGAGATGTGGGTGAGAGATGTGGGAGAGAGATGTGGGTGAGAGATGTGGGTGAGAGATGGGTGAGAGATGTGGGTGAGAGATGTGGGAGAGAGATGTGGGTGAGAGATTGGGTGAGAGATGTGGGTGAGAGAGTGGGTGAGAGATGTGGGTGAGAGATGTGGGTGAGAGATGTGGGAGAGAGATGTGGGTGAGAGATGTGGGTGAGAGACGTGGTGAGAGTGGGTGAGAGATGTGGGAGAGAGATGGGGTGAGAGATGTGGGTGAGAGATGTGGGTGAGAGATGTGGGTGAGAGATGGGGAGAGAGAGTGGGAGAGAGATGTGGGAGAGATGTGGGTGAGAGATGTGGGAAGAGATGTGGGTGAGAGATGTGGGTGAGAGATGTGGGTGAGAGATGTTGGGTGAGGGATGTGGGAGAGAGATGTGGGTGAGAGATGTGGGTGAGAGATGTGGGTGAGAGATGTGGGTGAGAGATTGGGTGAGAGATGTGGGTGAGAGATGTGGGAGAGAGATGTGGGCGAGAGATGTGGATGTGAGAGACATGTGGGTGAGAGATGTGGGTGAGAGATGTGGGTGAGAGATGTGGGAGAGAGATGTGGGTGAGAGATGTGGGTGAGAGATGTGGGTGAGAGATGTGGGTAGAGAGATGTGGTGAGAGTGTGGGTGAGAGATGTGGGTGAGAGATGTGGTGAGAGATGTGGGGTGAGAGACGTGGGTGAGAGATGTGGGTGAGAGATGTGGGTGAGAGATGTGGGTGAGAGATGTGGGTGAGAGATGTGGGTGAGAGATGTGGGGAGAGATGTGGGTGAGAGATGTGGGTGAGAGATGTGGGTGAGAGATGTGGGTGAGAGATGTGGGAGAGAGATGTGGGAGAGAGATGTGGGAGAGAGATGTGGGTGAGAGATGTGGGAAAGAGATGTGGGTGAGAGATGTGGGTGAGAGATGTGGGTGAGAGATGTTGGGTGAGGGATGTGGGAGAGAGATGTGGTGAGAGATGTGGGAGAGAGATGTGGGTGAGAGATGTGGAGAGAGATGTGTGGGAGAGATGTGGGTGAGAGATGTGGGAAAGAGATGTGGGTGAGAGATGTGGGTGAGAGATGTGGGTGAGAGATGTTGGGGGAGGGATGTGGGAGAGAGATGTGGGTGAGAGATGTGGGTGAGAGATGTGGGTGAGAGATGTGGGAGAGAGATGTGGGAGAGAGATGTGGGAGAGAGATGTGGGCGAGAGATGTGGGTGAGAGATGTGGGTGAGAGATGTGGGTGAGAGATGTGGGAGAGAGATGTGGGTGAGAGATGTGGGTGAGAGATGTGGGTGAGAGATGGGGAGAGATGTGGGAGAGAGTGGGCGAGAGATGTGGGAGAGGATGTGGAGAGAGATGTGGGTGAGAGATGTGTGAGAGAGATGTGGGTGAGAGATGTGGGTGAGAGATGTGGGGAGAGATGTGGGTGAGAGATGTGGGTGAGAGATGTGGGAGAGAGATGGGTGAGAGATGTGGGAGAGAGATGTGGTGAGAGTGTGAGACGATTGGGTGAGAGATGTGGGTGAGAGATGTGGGTGAGAGATGTGGGTGTGAGATGTGGGAGAGAGATAGGGGGTGAGAGATGTGGTGAGAGAGGATGTGGGTGAGAGATGTGGTGAGAGATGTGGGTGAGAGATGTGGGTGAGAGATGTGGGTGAAGAGATGTGGGTGAGAGATGTGGGTGAGAGATTGTGGAGTGAGAGATGTGGGATGAGAGATGTGGGTGGAGAGATGTGGGAGAGAGATGGGTGAGAGTGAGAGATGTGGGTGAGAGATGTGGGTGAGAGATGTGGGTGAGAGATGTGGTGAGAGATAGTGGGTGAGAGATGTGGGTGAGAGATGTGGGTGAGAGATGTGGGGCGAGGATGTGGGAGAGAGATGTGGGTGAGAGATGTGGGAGAGAGATGTGGGTGAGAGATGTGAGATGAAGAGATGTGGTGAGAGATGTGTGGAGATGTGGGAGAGATGTGGGTGAGAGATGTGGGGAGAGATGTGGGAAGAGATGTGGGTGAGAGATGTGGTGAGGAGAATGTGGGTGAGAGATGTGGGTGAGAGATGTGGGTGAGAGATGTGGGTGAGAGATGTGGCGAGAGAGAGATGTGGGTGAGAGATGTGGGAGAGCGATGTGGGGAGAGATGTGGGTGAGAGATGTGGGAGAGAGATGTGGGTGAGAGATGTGGGTGAGAGATGTTGGTGAGAGACTGTGGGTGAGAGATGTTGGGAGAGAGATGTGGGTGAGAGATGTGGGTGAGAGATGTGGGTGAGAGATGTGGGAGAGAGATGTGGTGAGAGATGTGGGTGAGAGATGTTGGGTGAGAGATGTGGGAGAGAGATGTGGGTAGAGAGATGTGGGTGAGAGATGTGGGCGAGAGATGTGGGTGAGAGATGTGGGTGAGAGATGTGGGAGAGAGATGTGGGTGAGAGATGTGGGTGAGAGATGTGGGTGAGAGATGTGGGAGGATGAGAGATGTGGGTGAGAGATGTGGGCGAGAGATGTGGGAGAGAGATGTGGGAGAGAGATGTGGGTGAGAGATGTGTGAGAGAGATGTGGGTGAGAGATGTGGGTGAGAGATGTGGGTGAGAGATGTGGGTGAGAGATGTGGGAGAGATGTGGGTGAGAGATGTTGGGTGAGAGATGTGGGAGAGAGATGTGGGTGAGAGATGTGAGAGAGAGATGTGGGTGAGAGATGTGGGAGAGAGATGTGGGTGAGAGATGTGGGAGAGAGATGTGGGTGAGAGATATGGGTGAGAGATGTGGGTGATGAGATGTGGGAGAGAGATGTGGGAGAGAGATGTGGGTGAGAGATGTGGGTGAGAGATGTGGGAGAGAGATTGTGGGTGAGAGATGTTGGGTGAGAGATGTGGGTGAGAGATGGTGGAGAGAGATGTGGGTGAGAGATGTGGGTGAGAGATGTTGGGTGAGAGATGTGGGGTGAGAGATGTGGGTGAGAGATGTGGGGTGAGAGATGTTGGGTGAGAGATGTGGGTGAGAGATGTGGGTGAGAGATGTGGGTGAGAGAGAGACGTGGGTGAGAGATGTGGGGAGAGCGATGTGGGTGAGAGATGTGGGTGAGAGATGTGGGAGAGAGATATGGGTGAGAGATGTGGGTGAGAGATGTTGGTGAGGAGACGTGGGTGAGAGATGTTGGGAGAGAGATGTTGGAGAGAGATGTGGTGGTGAGAGATGTGGGTGAGAGATGTGGGAGAGAGATGTGGGTGAGAGATGTGGGTGAGAGATGTGGGATGAGAGATGTGGGAGAGAGATGTGGGTGAGAGATGTGGGTGAGAGATGTGGGAGAGAGATGTGGGTGAGAGATGTGGGTGAGAGATGTTGGTGAGAGATCGTGGGTGAGAGATGTTGGGAGAGAGATTTGGAGAGGAGATGTGGGAGAGAGATGTGGGTGAGAGATGTGGGTGAGAGATGTGGTGAGAGACGGGGTGAGAGATGTTGGGAGAGAGATGTGGTAGAGAGATGTGGGTGAGAGATGTTGGTGAGAGACGTGGGTGAGAGATGTGGGTGATAGATGTGGGAGAGAGATGTTGGGGAGAGATGTGGGAGAGAGATGTGGGTGAGAGATGTGGGCGAGAGATGTTGGTGAGAGATGTGGGTGAGTGATGTGGGAGAGAGATGTGGAGAGAGATGTGGGTGAGAGATGTGGGAGAGAAGAGTGTTGTGAGAGATGTGGGTGAGAGATGTGGGAGGAGGATGTGGGAGAGAGATGTGGGAGAGAGATGTGGGTGAGAGATGTGGGCGAGAGATGTGGGTGAGAGGATGTGGGAGAGAGATGTGGGTGAGAGATGTGGGCGAGAGATGTGGGTGAGAGATGTGGGAGAGAGATGTGGGTGAGAGATGTGGGTGAGAGCATGTGGGTGAGAGATGTGGGTGAGAGATGTGGTGAGAGATGTGGGTGAGAGATGTTGGGTGAGAGAGATGTGGGAGAGAGATTTGGGTGAGAGATGTGGGAGAGAGATGTGGGTGAGAGATGTGGGTGTGAAGATGTGGGGTGAGAGATGGGTGAGAGATGTGGGTGAGAGATGTGGGTGAGAGATGGTGGGCGAGAGAGAGACGTGGTGAGAGATGTGGGAGAGCGATGTGGGTGAGAGATGTGGTTGAGAGATGTTGGGAGAGAGATGTGGGTGAGAGATGTGGGTGAGAGATGTTGGTGAGAGACGTGGGTGAGAGATGTTGGGAGAGAGATGTTGGAGAGAGATGTGGTGAGAGATGTGGGTGAGAGATGTGGGAGAGAGATGTGGGTGAGAGATGTGGGTGAGAGATGTGGGAGAGAGATGTGGGAGAGAGATGTGGGTGAGAGATGTGGGTGAGAGATGTGGGAGAGAGATGTGGGTGAGAGATGTGGGTGAGAGATGTTGGTGAGAGACGTGGGTGAGAGATGTTGGGAGAGAGATGTTGGAGAGAGATGTGGGAGAGAGATGTGGGTGAGAGAATGGGGTGAGAGTGTTGGTGAGAGACGTGGGTGAGAGATGTTGGGAGAGAGATGTTGGGAGAGAGATGTGGGTGAGAGATGTTGGTGAGAGACGTGGGTGAGAGACGTGGGTGAGAGATGTGGGTGAGAGATGTGGGTGAGAGATGTGGGTGAGAGATGTGGGAGAGAGATGTGGGTGAGAGATGTGGGTGAGAGATGTGGGTGAGAGATGTGGGAGAGAGATGTGGGTGAGAGATGTGTGTGAGAGATGTGGGAGAGAGATGTGGGTGAGAGATGTTGGGTGAGAGATGTCTCTCTCTCTCTGACCATCAGTGTAAACCAAACTATGCTTGGTGTAGTCGGCACTTTGAATCCGTTCATCATTTAGGGTTTCTGGTTGTTGTTGTTGTTGTGGTTGCTTTGTGTAAACCCCACATCCACTTTTTAAATGAAAGACTCAACGACAAAATATTGTTTATCCTGGTCTCTTTACCCCCCTCTCTCCCCTCTCTACCCCCCTCTCTCTCTACCCCCTCTCTCTCTACCCCCCCTCTCTCCCCTCTCTACCCCCTCTCTCTCTCTACCCCCCCTCTCTCTACCTCTACCCCCCTCTCTACCCCCCTCTCTCTCTACCCCTCTCTACCCCCCTCTCTACCCCCTCTCTACCCCTATCTAACCCCCTCTCTACCCCCTCTCTACCCCTCTCTACCCCCTCTCTCTCTCTCTACCCCTCTCTCTCTCAACCCCCTCTCTATCTACCCTCTCTCTACCCCCCCTCTCTCTCTACCCCCCTCTCTACCCCCCCTCTCTACCCCTCTCTACCCCCTCTCTCTCTCTACCCCCTCTCTACCCCCCCCTCTCTCTCTACCCCCCCTCTCTACCCCTCTCTACCCCCTCTCTACCCCCTCTCTGCTCCCCTCTCTCTCTACCCCCTCTCTCTACCCCCTCTCTCTACCCCCTCTCTCTACCCCCTCTCTCTCTCTACCCTCTCTCTCTACCTCGTGTCTCTCTCCCCGTGTCTCTCTCCCCATGTCTCTCTCTCTCCCCGTGTCTCTCTCCCCGTGTCTCTCTATCCCCGCGTTTCTCTCTGTGTCTCTCTCTCCCCGTGTCTCTCTCTCACCGTGTCTCTCTCTCCCCGTGTCTCTCTCTCACCGTGTCTCTCTCTCCCAATGTCTCTCTCTCCCCGTGTCTCTCTCCCCATGTCTCTCTCTCTCTCCCCGTGTCTCTCTATCCCCGTGTCTCTCTCTGTGTCTCTCTCTCCCCGTGTCTCTCTCTCTCACCGTGTCTCTCTCTCCCAATGTCTCTCTCTCCCCGTGTCTCTCTCCCCATGTCTCTCTCTCTCCCCGTGTCTCTCTCTCCCCGGTCTCTCT
The DNA here is from genome assembly GCF_010993605.1 of Petromyzon marinus. Classification (NCBI taxonomy): domain Eukaryota; kingdom Metazoa; phylum Chordata; class Hyperoartia; order Petromyzontiformes; family Petromyzontidae; genus Petromyzon; species Petromyzon marinus. The sequence goes on from NW_022639406.1 coordinate 48,870, forward strand.
TTCTCCCCGTGTCTCTCTTTCACCGTGTCTCTCTCTCTCCCTGTGTCTCTCTCTCCCCGCGTGTCTCTCTCTCCCCGTGTCTCTCTCTCCCCGTGTCTCTCTCTCCCGTGTCTCTCTCTCTCCCTGTGTCTCTCTCTCCCCGCGTGTCTCTCTCTCCCCGTGTCTCTCTCTCTCTCCCCATGTCTCTCTCTCTCTCCCCGTGTCTCTCTCCCCATGTCTCTCTCTCCCCGTGTCTCTCTCTCCCCGTGTCTTTCTCTCTCACCGTGTCTCTCTCTCCGTGTCCCTCTCTCTCCCCGTGTCTCTCTCCCCGTGTCTCTCTCTCCCCGTGTCTATCTCTCTCACCGTGTCTCTCTCTCCCCGTGTCTCTCTCTCCCCCGTGTCTATCTCTCTCACCGTGTCTCTCTCTCCCCGTGTCTCTCTCTCCCCGTGTCTCTCTCTCTCACCGTGTCTCTCTCTCCCCGTGTCTCTCTCCCCATGTCTCTCTCTCCCCATGTCTCTCTCTCCCCGTGTCTCTCTCTCTCACCGTCTCTCTCCCCGTGTCTCTCTCTCCCCGTGTCTCTCTCTCTCCCCGTGTCTCTCTCTCTCCGTGTCTCTCTCTCTCCCCATGTCTCTCTCTCTCCGTGTCTCTCTCTCCCCGTCTCTCTCTCCCCGTGTCTCTCTCTCTCCCCATGTCTCTCTCTCTCCGTGTCTCTCTCTCCCCGTGTCTCTCTCTCCTCCCCATGTCTCTCTCCTCCCCGTCTCTCTCTCCCCGTGTCTCTCTCTCCCCATGTCTCTCTCTCTCTCCGTGTCTCTCTCTCCCCGTCTCTCTCTCCCCGTGTCTCTCTCTCTCCCCATGTCTCTCTCTCTCCGTGTCTCTCTCTCCCCGTGTCTCTCTCTCTCCCCATGTCTCTCTCTCCCCGTCTCTCTCTCCCCGTGTCTCTCTCTCCCCGTGTCTCTCTCTCCCCGTGTCTCTCTCCCCCCGTGTCTCTCTCTCCCCGTGTCTCTCTCTCCCCGTCTCTCTCTCCCCGTGTCTCTCTCTCTCCCCGTGTCTCTCTCTCCCGTCTCTCTCTCCCCGTGTCTCTCTCTCCCTGTGTCTCTCTCTCCCCGTGTCTCTCTCCCCGTGTCTCTCTCTCCGTCTCTCTCTCTCCCCGTGTCTCTCTCTCCCTGTGTCTCTCCCCGTGTCTCTCTCCCCGTGTCTCTCTCTCCCCGTCTCTCTCTCCCGTGTCTCTCTCTCCCCGTGTCTCTCTCTCCCCGTGTCTCTCTCCCCGTGTCTCTCTCTCCGTCTCTCTCTCTCCCCGTGTCTCTCTCTCCCTGTGTCTCTCCCGTGTCTCTCTCCCGTGTCTCTCTCTCCGTCTCTCTCTCTCCCCGTGTCTCTCTCTCCCTGTGTCTCTCCCGTGTCTCTCCCCGTCTCTCTCTCTCCCCACCACCACCTCCGCCCCCAACCTGCTCGTCCAACCTCCTCTGCATCTGCATGATCTTCTTCTCCGTGTCTCTCTCTCTGTGTCTCTCTCTCTCCGTGTCTCTCCCCGTCTCTCTCTCCCCATGTCTCTCTCTCTCCCTGTCTCTCTCCCTGTGTCTCCCCCCACCATCACCACCACCACCACCACCCACCTGCTCGTCCAACCTCCTCTGCATCTGCATGATCTTCTTCTCTGTGTCTCTCTCTCTCCCTGTGTCTCTCTCTCTCCCCTTGTCTCTATCTCTCCACGTGTCTCTCTCCACGTGTTTCTCTCTCCCCGTCTCTCTCCCCGTCTCTCTCTCTCCGTGTCTCTCTCCATGTATCTCCCCGTCTCTCTCCCACCACCACCCCCACCACCACCTCCACCACCACCCACCTGCTCGTCCAACCTCCTCTGCATCTGCATGATCTTCTTCTCCGTGTCTCTCTCCCTCCCCGTGTCTCTCTCCCTCCCCGTGTCTCTCTCTCTCCCTGTGTCTCTCCCCACCACCACCACCACCGCCACCACCTCCACCACCACCACCACCCACCTGCTCGTCCAGCCTCCTCTGCATCTGCATGATCTTCTTCTCCATGTCTCTCTCTCCCCGTGTCTCTCTCTCCCCGTGTCTATCTCTCTCCCTGTGTCTCTCTCTCTCTCCCCGTGTCTCTCCCTGTGTCTCTCCGTGTGTCTCCCCCTGTGTCTCACCACCACCACCACCACCTCCACCACCCACCTGCTCGTCCAGCCTCCTCTGCATCTGCATGATCTTCTTCTCCATGTCTCTCTCTCTCTCCGTGTCTCTCTCTCTCCGTGTCTCTCTCTCTCCCCGTGTCTCTCCCCGTGTCTCTCCACCACCACCACCCACCTGCTCGTCCAGCCTCCTCTGCATCTGCATGATCTTCTTCTCCATGTCTCTCTCTCCCCGTGTCTCTCCCCGTGTCTCTCTCTCCGTGTGTGTCTCTCTCTCCCTGTGTCTCTCCCCACCACCACCACCTCCACCACCCACCTGCTCGTCCAACCTCCTCTGCATCTGCATGATCTTCTTCTCCGTGTCTCTCTCTCTCTCTGTGTCTCTCTCTCCCTGTGTCTCACCACCACCACCACCACCCACCTGCTCGTCCAGCCTCCTCTGCATCTGCATGATCTTCTTCTCCGTGTCTCTCTCCATGTCTCTCTCTCTCCCCGTGTCTCTCTCTCCCCACCACCACCTCCACCACCACCACCACCACCCACCTGCTCGTCCAGCCTCCTCTGCATCTGCATGATCTTCTTCTCCGTGTCTCTCTCTCCCCGTGTCTCTCTCCCCGTGTCTCTCCCCACCACCACCATCACCACCACCTCCACCACCACCACCTCCACCACCCACCTGCTCGTCCAGCCTCCTCTGCATCTGCATGATCTTCTTCTCCATGTCTCTCTCTCTCCCTGTGTCTCTCTCTCTCTCTGTGTCTCTCTCTCTCTCTGTGTCTCTCCACCACCACCACCACCACCCACCTGCTCGTCCAGCCTCCTCTGCATCTGCATGATCTTCTTCTCCGTGTCTCTCTCTCTGTGTCTCTCTCTCCCCGTGTCTCTCTCTCCCTGTGTCTCTCCCCACCACCACCACCACCACCCACCTGCTCGTCCAGCCTCCTCTGCATCTGCATGATCTTCTTCTTCGTGTCTCTCTCTCTCCATGTCTCTCTCTCCCCACCACCACCATCACCACCACCACCACCACCACCCACCTGCTCGTCCAGCCTCCTCTGCATCTGCATGATCTTCTTCTCCGTGTCTCTCTCTCCCTGTGTCTCTCCCCACCACCACCACCCACCTGCTCGTCCAGCCTCCTCTGCATCTGCATGATCTTCTTCTCCATGTCTCTCTCTCCCCGTGTCTCTCCCCGTGTCTCTCTCTCCCCACGTGTCTCTCTCTCTCCCTGTGTCTCTCCCCACCTCCGCCACCCACCTGCTCGTCCAGCCTCCTCTGCATCTGCATG
>NW_022639407.1:0-52178 GCF_010993605.1 Petromyzon marinus
TAGGAGAGTCCTGTCTAAAGTATCGAGTTCAAATCGGAGTAGCCTTATCCTCTCTGAGATTAAAGATAGGCTGGCCTTAAGCAGAATCTGTTTAGAATTCGGAGAAGATACAGCAGCAGAAGTGAGTGTGAAAGCGATGGGTATTACCTTGTGATCGCGGCATCGTTTGAAGAAGGTCAGCGTCTCGATGAGCTGTGACTTCTTGTCCCGTTGTCTGTTAAAAGCTCTAACAGATAGGTGAAAGCCCTCCCCATAGAGGTAAAATCTAGAAAGGATAAAGCTGTGTCGTGGTCACTGTGAGTGCGAGGAGGGAGACGGAGTGTTTGGTGTTCGCATACCGGTACGAGTGTGTACAGTACTGTTTTGCGCTCGTGCGAATACGCGGCTGTTTGCGGCGGGTACGAGAGTGAAGAGTGCTTGGTGGTCGCGCGCACGCACGGTTGTTTACACCGGGGCGGAGCGCTTAGCGTGCGCGTGCCTACGCGGCTGTTGACGGGTGTGCTGTTCGTCGGGCGCGTGCCCAAGCGACTGTTTTCGGTGGTGTAGAGCGCTCGTGTGCCTGTGCGACGGTGTTGTGGGCGCGCGACTGTTCGAACGGGCTCTTTAACTCAGAGCCGGGCGACCCTCCTCAATCGGCGGCGCGCGCACGGCAAACGCCCCGCCCGCCCATCCCTCGACCCCAACCCCCTCGCGTGCGATTGGTGTACGGGGCTGGGCAGGGGGTAGAGGCGTGTTTGTTATTACCGGGGCACGTGGAGCGGGGGTGGGAGGGAGACACGCGCCGCGCAAGTCTGTTCACGGGCGGGAGAGAGTTTTTACGGGCGAACGCGCTCCTCGCGGTACACCGCCTCGCAGCGCACCGCGAGCGTAAAGCGACGCGCCCTACCCATCGGTTAAAACATGCAGACGGGGTCAGCAGCACAGGAAGGCGGGGTAGTGGAGGTCGCTAGCCCGAACCCCACAGAGCAGTCGGGGGGTAGTGGGATAAATGTGGCGGGGGAGTCGGGAGCCAACGGCCCCGACAATTCGGTGATGGCGGGGGACATTCGCCCCCACACATGCGTGCAAAGGAAACTTATTTTTATCTTAACAGTAATAAAGGTTCCGTGCCGACCTAAACGGTTATTGCGAGGCAAGCGAGTTTGTTCAGGCGAGTGGTGACGTACATTTGCAAGAGGAGTTAGAGCGTGGCGACTCATTCGTGCCCTAATTTCAGTTGCAGAATCTTTGTGTGTAAATGTTATGTTTTTAATTTCCCGTTTTACACTTAGTTAACTTGCATTCTCTTGTTTACTGCGGCTGTAGGGTGAAATCACTTGTTAATATCCTATTTTCCTTACTACTATTTACCTTAACCCAACAGTAAACTTTTTTGTAGCTATGATTTTATGCATGGGGGCGCGGGGGGCTGGAGTATTTCTAATCAGGGTCCTTTGGCAGCACAAACTCAAGTATGTACAGTCAGTCGTTTTCATACGTGAAGCTCTGTGACAGGAATACAGTGTCCACGATGCCTGAATACACAATTTACGGTGCTCAAACAAAAAAAGTGCATCGTTGCTGTGCACAGGTGTTCCGTTTTACATGGCACGCTCGCCTGTCCACAGTCCACGCTTTGTCCAGATGATGTGGCCTACGTATCATGAGGCGACAATGGATCGTGTGCCAACACACCTGCCCTCCACCCACCAGTGTCAATCAGCATTTGGTGCCAAGGATATGGTCTCTCTGCTATGGAGAGCAGTGTCCATAACCAGTGTTGATTGCTCAGATTTGTGTCTCGGCTTCAGTGCTTAAGGACCTTTGCATGCCTCCGATGTCCAGCATACTTCGTGACACGTGCTTGCCAGTCAGCAGGTGTCGGTGGTTGTCGAATAGTATCTGACTAAGTAAACAAAAAAAATTATGCTGCAACATTGTGGGAAAACCCACAACTGCTCTACACATCAACTGGAGTCCCCGCAGTAGTGCGAATCCGTTTTTTGCCCAGAAATGTTGGAAATGTGGCCACCGTTATAATTCGTGGCAGAATAGCAGCATGAACAACTGCTTGCCACTTTCACCCTTGTTAAGGCTCATCGACAGACGCACAGCATAACGGACACGTTGCTTGACTGCCATGAAGCGGGTCAAGTGATACGAGCCGAGAGCCATCTTCACCAACTGGAGTCTCGATTGAGGAGGAAGTAGCACGACAAAGGCTTGAAATACAAGCAGGGCTTCATTTCTAGCTGGTACACCGAATTGGTATGCGACTTTCCAACCATAGAGATCTATCGGATGTGATGTGGTGGTTGGACAAATATTTAACGGGTCGCTGACCAGAGGACATCTGGCTGAAATTAAGGCCTGTTTAAATGCCACTGGAATCGACGGTCATTGCCTGCAAAAGACGTGGGTTTTGTATTAAGAGGTCAGCCATCCATTGAGTGAATGCATCTGATGGCCACAGCACAGTTCGCAGACTGATCCTCTGGTGAGAGTTGGTCATCGATGTCTGGAGCCCCATTTTACAACAGTTGGTCTGATATGTGCATGCTTGGGACTTAACTTTCTTTCATTCCGACCATCAAACACCACCGCCACCAATAGAGTTTGTGATAAAAGGCAAGCGTTTATTAGGTCCTCGAAGATTCCTCTCGCGCTCGCCTAGCAACTTCAAAGTGCACCGGCGGATCCCTTTGCAGCATCGTGTTTGCCGCAGCGCGCTAGTTCGTCCTCTGCCTGCAGTTACCGCGAATCATCCGTGATGTGCCACGCAAATAAACGCTCTTGAAATAGTTATGCAAAGTGTTTATTCCTTTGAACAGAGTAACGAAAAGTAGGTTGGTTTGTTTTTCTTTCTGCTTCGTTGTACCTTGATTGAGTAATGTGTGTAAAGTGTCTAATGGGGTGGAGGATAATTCATCGTGCATACACAACTTCATTCGCTCGCTTGTCTGCTTCCACACATTTGCTTGGCCTGAGAAAAAGCAATTTCGCTGTGATATACGTATAAACAGTATATATTTTTTTGCACATGCTATCGCGATGTTGTGTTGTAATATACCGCTCACTTTACAAGGTCACACATTTCTGGTGGCAGTCATTCGGGCTTGTGTGTTCCATGTTATAAACTAACCAAGGATAAGAGTGGCCACTCATGTGTGAAACTGTCGTCAGCGCTGCCGTACTTAAACCAGATGCTGCAGATGCCGTTCGCGAAAATAAAAAAATATATATAATACTAGTTTGAAACTTCATTCGATTGCAGGCCCCAAATCTGCAGTCCATCGTTGTACTGTGCATATATTGTACCCTGGTGTGCTTTTAATTGAGCACATGAACGTACGGGGCATTATAAGACGCTTTCCGATTTTGTACAGATCGTCATTACATTTACAGAATAAACTTACATAAAAAAACTCGCGTATTATTGTATACCTACTATGGCCGTCTGCTCATGTGGCATTTATAAGGTCTACCTTGCAGTAATGTAATTAAATATCTACCATGTATATTAATGCCACCTGTGACAATCACCCGGAATGTACCCGATCTCAGAAGCCAAGCAGACTTGAGCTGGATAGTGATAAATAGGTGGTCATACCAGCTTGTTAAAGGCTTTGGGGCTACATGCAGCAATAGCCACTGTTCTACTGCACTTTTATGATCGCCACGTTTGGTCCCTGCCTTCAAACCACACTGATTGGAATGGTGAAGTATGGTCAGATAATCATACCGGTGTGCAGAAGCCCTCGTAATAATCGATTATTGAATGCAACCGGTGAGGGTGCCGATGATTGCCTAGAGCAGTGTTCTACATTGCATCAGGGGCCACTGGTGGCCCCTGATGGCCCCTGATGGCCTTTAGTGTGGCCCCTAACGGGCAGCCCCCGACAATACAAATTTGAAAAATGTTCATCGTGCTGGAAAATCACAATAATTTTAAATACGTGGCGACCATCACACTGATGTGTTATTGGCGAAAGTAGCCCCCCCCCCCCACCTCTGGAAATTAGAGAAAAACACTGGCCTAGAGCATGAAGATTGGGTCTGGGACGTGACCTCCTTCCTCCACCAGCTCGTGTTCCACGGCCGCCTCGATCTGCTCGCACACCCACTCAGTCCACGGATCATCCACGGGCGCTCCCTGCGGGAAGGTCATTCCACTTTGTAATTGCAGTAATAATATTTAAATTACCGATGATCGAGATCAATTAAGGAGTTACAGCCAAAGAAGAGGAACATGCCAAAAGAGAACTTCAATCGCGCAGATGGAGCGATTACATCGGCTCGTGCGCACGTGGCTCTATGCGTTGTTACATTGAACATCGCTCACGGTCCTGCAACGGCTTGGGGAGGCCCTAATCAAGTCGTAAATTGATCATGGCTACTGATGCTCCTGCGTGGATAGCATTCATCCAAAATGGTAGATAGGTTGATGGACTCAAGTGTGTGTTTTTTTATTAGTATGGTCGAGAGACACAAGATGGAATTTTGTCAGTAAGGTTCGCCTCCAATGGGCCGTGGCTCTAGACCATATTTGTGTCACATGGACCATGAGAAAAGCCACCCAAGCGGGAGGTAAAACACGCTACTCACAAAGCTCCGTGTACATGATTCAAATCCTTTTTCTGCACACTGCCCTCTGCTGGTAGCTCACCTGAAGTGACACAACTTGGACTTTAAAAACGTAAAAATACACCACATTTAATGGCCACGTGACGAATAATGCTAACTACGCAGGAAAGTCAAATTCAGTCTCGAGATTACTTGTCAGGAGGGTTCTGGTGCGTTGGGACGTTTTGCAAATCGCATGAAGTTTGGCTTCACGTGAAAGGAATACTGGGAGAAAACAACGCGTAACACGAGGATAACGTGTGGGTTTTTTCTGTATCTGCACAGGCATCTCCTTGCATCCTCGAGAGTCGAGCCGATTTAGGACTGGAAAAATCGGCGTGATCCACCAACCCCTTTCCCTAAAAAAAAATCAAACCGTATGATCGCGCGTGTGTGTGTGCCATGATGATAATCGGCGGCGATTCCGCGTCCGCTCCACGTTGCAGAGGATTTACGTTTCGATTCCTGCGGACGTCCCGATAATTATACACCTCTGGAGTATCAACTACAATAGATTAGAATGCATTTTTAAACACGCAGTCTGCTTCGCATCCAAGATCCCCGTGGCGTCATTCGCAAGCATGAAGCCATTGTGCGTGCCGACGTTTTTCTCCAAATTTGTGACGTAAAAAAAGTACCCGCGATTGGAATCATGGCAATCATCACCCCCACAGACTGCAAAAACGTGGTAGGACTGGCCTGAAGAAAATTGATTATTGGGTAAACAAGCATTATGGAAAAACATAATTTCGAGGATGAGTATGATGAACTGTTAGGGATGACCTATTGATGGCGAGGTTCAATCGTCAATGCAGCTGATGAAGAATACGAGTCCAATCCCATCAGATCAGGGAGCTAAGCAGGGTTCAATCTGGATAGGGCTTGTATGGGCGACCACTACTACGCACAAACAGGTGCTATAGGCTGCTGCGGGGCTACGTAAACAATCGTTCTGTACTTCAATGCATCCACGTATATGCTGCCCACCTTTGACTGGTAGGAACGAAGTTGTAAACTGAGTGTACCAGCCTGCAATAGATTAATGCGTCCGTCCGTCCGTTCCCTTTCATAAGAAGTGAAATCTCGTGCTGTTGGTTGTCACAATACTTCAACGAAGTCAAATCTCGTGCTGTTGGGTGTCAAATCAGCAAAAGACAGCGCAGAGACTTGATATGTCTTATTGCACCCAACATTTGGAAGTCACATTATCTCATTTGCGAACTTCGCTTTTGGGGCTGTGGCAAATTCACTGACGCCTTTCTCAGTCCCGAATTCCACAGTGCAAGCCCTTCCCACATTCATCCTGCCAGCAGCTTGCGGAACACCCGTCATCCGCGCTTACAGGGCGAAATATTCCTACAATCGTCCGTGAGAGCTTGAAGAGACCCGAGCTGTCATCTATTAAATGTGACGGGTTCATTATTTTGTATTGTGTGCACAAATGCAGATATTATTATCAAACAAAATAATATCAAACCCAAATGTTAAGGGGTATTAATTTCAAGGGCAAATTTGAGCCTCTTCATGCCATTGTATCTTAAAATTTATTTCAATTAAAATGTATTTCAATTTAAAAAAATTACGTCTATAGCAAACGCAATTCAATTGATGTCAAAAGTAAGCGCAATTCAATTCAGTGCATTTTAGTGAATAAAATAGGATAGAATGGACGACTCCTTTGTTCATTTCATTCCAAAAGGCATACGAAGTACATACTACCAGAAATAGCTCACGATTTGGCTATTCTATTCTTATTGACTCAAATTTTGTTTATTTTCCTGGTGACAAATAAATCTACATGGAACCGAGCCAAATATTCTTCGAGTAAATAGACAGCTTTGGTACATTTTCAGTTAATAACATTGAATAAAATGGACGCCCCCTTGAACATTTAGTGAATAAAATTGGATAAAATGGACGACCACTTTGTGCATTTTATTGCAAAAGGCAGAGGAAATATCCCGTGTTGTATATTTTACAAATGGATTTTTTCTGTATACTTAGTTCCTTTCACAACAATGTGCTCACATTTTCTTAGTTTTTTCGGTAAAGTCACGTTGAAGAGAAACAACAAAATAATAAAATATATATAAAACAATAAAAAAATTCTCACGACGTTTCGACCATAACTCAAACGGTCGTCTTCAGGTGTGTTGGTTCGCCGTTTAAAAATAAATTTACGCGAACCAACACACCTGAAGACGACCGTTTGAGTTATGGTCGAAACGTTGTGAGAATTTTTTTATTGTTTTATATATATTTTATTATTTTGTTGTTTCTCTTCAACGTGACTTTACCGAAAAAACTAAGAATATGAATTACTGCAGTCACGAAAGCTTTAAATCAAAATTTAATGTGCTCACACTTGTGGATTCGGCACTGAGTTTTTTTCGGTACAAGACATGAACACCATGAGCAACAACGACTTCGAAGACACCGACGGATTTTTGGATGCCACCATTGAAAAGCTGCTTGCTGAAACAGAGGCCGCATTTGTTGCTGGAACCCTTTACAAAATCGGAGACAAAATCGCAGATGCCATCGACCCAAAGCCAATCCCAGCAGGCGCCGCAACTGCGCCAACGCCATCCAACATGCAACCACCACCTCAATCGTAGTTTAGTGATCCAAGATAGTATTTCATAGTGGAATAATGAACTATCGAAGACTCTCGAAGCCTTGTCTCTCAGTTTTGTCATGACATATTCAACACAAATTTACAGGTATAAGGCCATAAGCCGGTCATGTTTCGATTTCGAGCAGAAATGCTAATAATCCGGAGTCTAAAGCCCCATACTACCGTATACCGGGAAACAAATCCTCATTTTTTAAAAATGCAATTGTTGTCATTTTTCGGCCCAGCCCTTAACAATTTTATGATACATTGCTCCAAATTGAGCAGATTTCAGTCAATAAGGATTTCACCATTCCATTCCTCTAATGAGGTTAATTTGTCCGAAGAACCCTCAACGATTGAGGGCAAAAAAGTGGGAAGACGCTCTCAATTTGCACAATTTTACGTAACAATGTCATAAAATTGCGCAAAATTCCAATGTTCCTACCAGCCCACCCTGCAAGGACCTGTTACCCCGCACTGACCAGTGCGGTGAAGTATGGTCAAACAACCCCCACGCCCCGCGCGGCGCCGAGAGGCGCTCATCCAGTCGTGTGTGGCGTGTCTATCAAAAGATTCGATTCATTTTCTCACCGCTCCTGCCGACTTCTTGCTCCGCCTCCTCGCCAAGCCTCGGGGTCTCTGCGGAGGAGAGCTCCAATAAACTGCTGCTCTCCCCCGGTTCCTCGCAGCCTGCCGGCCCGACCGACTCGGCGGCGCGAGCTCTTGGGTCACGGGCCCGCGGGCACGGCCTTTGAAATCCCCACGAGAGGCCCCTCTCCCGTGCCCGAGATCCGCCTTCGTCTCCTCCATCCCCGTTGGTCGTGTTGCGCTGCTGCGCGACGCGATGGTGGAGAAGGATCGAGCTGGCGCGTCGGCGGGTGGCGAGTTGCGCGTTTCGACGGAAGAGACGCTGAAGTCGTCTTTGAAAAAAATGTCAGGGTCATTGTTGACGTTGTCGCACTCGCCGGAATGAAGGCTATTGTCGCTGAGCTCGTCATCACCAACACCACCATCATCGTCGTCACGAACTTCACCACTGCGATTTCTTTCAAACTCTGCAACATTCATGATTTTGTCGGCAAAATCAATGTCCTCACCACCACCGTCAGCATCATGACCACGAACATTGACACCATCTTCTTCATCACCACCGCCCACTTCTGCCATCATCATCACCGTCACCATCGCATATTCCTTGGAACTTGACCGGCCGCACGACACGTCTCCGGAATCCGTCTTCTTCCAAAGGGGCCCCCTTGGCTCGTTCCCCCCGGCGGAGGAGACTGCAGCGAGCCGCCAAGAGCCAAACTGACACCTCCCTCCACCACGGGAGCCCCTTTCAAGGCGCCCCACTCTGTTGCGTGCCCGTACACTCGAGTCGCAAAGCTGTGGTCCGCCGTCAAATCCCCTTGTTCCAGGCTCTCAACCACGGGCGACAGAGGCTTTGGAGAGTCCACCCAGAATCGAACCGCCCTGGGAAACGCGCCGTAGCGAGAGTTCTACAAACACCGGGTCATGGCGTTGTTGTTGTTGCTCGCGGAAAGTAATTTGAAAGTTCGTTAATTAAATCACAAAAAAGACTGGCCTCTTTCGCACGGACTTAAGTCAATGCTTGTGAATCCAAAATGTAATGTAATACGCATGAACGGTCGTGATTAAGCTATACTCCTGAAGTATGGGGCATATAATAGTCTGTGCTAATAACAAGTTTTGTTTTTTATCTTGTTTTTGAATCCCGAAACATTTTTGATCGGAGATTGAATTGGGTTAGCTACATTTCACCAGGGTCAACCTGAAGCGCTGCATTAATTTAAACCCCGTGCTGAATACTTGAAAAAAATACATTGTGCCACTGAAGCCGACGTGAAGCAGGCTAAGCCCTCATATATGTAGATTTGATTAACATTCGTGATTGTACCGTCTCAGATTCTCAAACCCCACCCATTGATCTTCTCCAGTCAAAATTGTACTTAATTTGTAACAGAGCACTTTAATTCACATTGATTCCACTGCACATGAATCAAGTGTTGTGACTCGTATCTGCAACAACTGGACAAAAATCGAGGCAGGTGAGCTCATTAAACCTCAATGAGTAATTAAATACGTTATTGAAGATTAGAAAATACTCTAATTAGAGCAACGTTGACAAGCACTGATGCCCAACACACACCTGTTATCCCAGAGCTTGAGCAGGTGTGTTGCCAATCAGACAGCGTTAGTTGCTTAGCATGTCACAAGTGCGGAACAATTTGAATTGGGAGTAAATTAATAAAAGTGGACTTTGGGAAACCTGTAATGTAACGCAAGGTGTCCTCCATGCCAGGATGGAATTCTTGCTAGAGTGGATTCTGGCGTTTAATGCTTAGTGAAACCTAACGCATACAGTGGGCTGTGTGTGATGTTACGCTTCTAATGCAGGCAAGCAATAGCTCTGTTAATTAGCACCAAGGAAAGCTATTTGAGCAACAAATGCAGTTAAATTTTGATTTAAAGCTTTCGTGACTATGCAGGGATTCATATTCTTGGTTCTTTCGGTAAAGTCAGGTAGAAGGGAAACAATAAAATAATAAAATAATAAATATATAAAACAATAAAATTCTCACGACGTTTCGACTGCAATACAAGCAATCATCATCAAATTTTCTTGTTGTGGTTTTCACACCTGATGATGATTGCTTGTGTTGCAGTGGAAACGTCGTGAGAATTTTATTGTTTTATATTTTTATTATTTTATTGTTTCCCTTCTACGTGACTTTACCGAAAGAACTAAGAATAAAAATGCAGTTGTGTGGCGTCGGTGTAGTCGGGAGTCTGTGACGTCATGTGACACTCGTCATAAGGTGTCTTATTGCAACGTCACTGCAGTCCGGCGCGTGACGTCACGTGACACTCCTCATAAAGTGTCGTATTGTAAAGTCACTGCAGTCCGGCGTGTGACGTCACATCCTACTGGCTCTTCGGATTTCTTGGGAAGCAGAGGTGTCTTCACTTGCCCTCTGGCGTTCTCGTGATAAAACATTTTGGAAAGTTTCGGTGCTCTGGCACATTGGTGGCATGGCCACCATGAAGAAAGGTGTAAAAAAAATATTCAGAATTTTTTTCAAAAAGCTATGCTGCTGTTGCCGTAGCAGTTCTGATGATGAGGACACCTATGCTGGGACTTCGCTGGGCAGTCCTGCTATGGTTCGCAAGGGCAGCCCTCTTTCGAGTCTGGTGGGCAGCCGTTCCAGTGAGAGCGTTTTTCAGAGCTGCAACACCAGTTTAACGTCAACGAGTCAGGAGGCATCAATCGATGGACACAAGGAAAATGATCTGACTAAGGTAAGGGGCAGTAAGAGCTGCTGCAGAGAGGGAGATGACTCACAGCGGGTGACTGAGCACATCTAACCGAGTCTGTGCTAATAACTAGAAACATTCAATAATTCGTTTTTATTTGGAGAACGAAACATTACAGTAAAGAGGTTCATTTGGTTTATCTATATATGGACAGTTTACGCCTGAAGCACTACAACCGAGTGTGACGCTAAAGCCGACATAAAGCAGGCTCACGTTGTTGAAAGCTTCAACAACAGTTTGAGGCAGAAAGTGATGAGACATCATTATCATCTGATGGACAGAAGTCAGATTCGTTGAATCAGATCAAAAAAGATGCAGTCCTCTTTCGAGTCTTTTGAAAGCTGCAACACCAGTTTAAAGTCGTGATTCATGTTGAACTTCTTTCGCACCGCACCTAGGCAAACGTGCTGATCGGAGATGCGGGGAAGGACGGTGAGGAGACATCATCATCTGATGAAAGCAATGCAGATCATCTGACTAAGGTAAGGGAGGCTGTAGGAGCAGCAAAGAGGGAGGATAAATCATAGCGGGTGACTGGGTACATCTAACAGAGTCTGCTAATAACTAGAAACATTCAATAACAATTTATTTGTTATTTGGAGAACGACAAATATCAGTTCAGAGGTTGATTTGGTTTACCTATATATGGACAGGGTAAGCCTGAAGCACGCCATTAATTATTAACTCGTTCTAACTACCTAAAAAACTACGTTGAGCCAAGTGATAATCTTCCCACAGAGTGTGACGCTAAATGCAACATAAAGCAGGCTCACGTTATAGGAATAGGTTTTACCCTTTTAACTGGCACAAAAACTGACACCTTTATTCAAGGCATCATGTTTGCAATAAGAGACATCATCATCTGATGAAAGCAATGCAGATCATATGACTAAGGTAAGGGAGGCTGTAGGAGCAGCAAAGAGGGAGGATAAATCACAGCGGGTGACTGGGTACATCTACCGGAGTCTGTGCTAATAACTAGAAACATTCAATAACAATTTATTTTTTAGTTGGAGAACGAAAAATATCAGTTCAGAGGTTGATTTGGTTTACCTATATATGGACAGGGAAATCCTGAAGAACTACATTAATTTAAAACTCGTACTAACTACCTAAAAAACCTACGTTGAGCCAAGTTATATAATCTTCCCACCACAACACCGTCGCACAGGCACACGAGCGCTCTACACCACCGAAAACAGTCGCTTGGGCACGCGCCCGACGAACAGCACACCCGTCAACAGCCGCGTAGGCACGCGCACGCTAAGCGCTCCGCCCCGGTGTAAACAACCGTGCGTGCGCGCGACCACCAAGCACTCTTCACTCTCGTACCCGCCGCAAACAGCGGCGTATGCGCACGAGCGCAAAACAGTACTGTACACACTCGTACCGGTGTGCGAACACCAAACACTCCGTCTCCCTCCTCGCACTCACAGTGACCACGACACAGCTTCAACCTTTCTAGATTTAACCTCTATGGGGAGGGCTTTCACCTATCTGTTAGAGCTTTTAACAGACAACGGGACAAGAAGTCACAGCTCATCGAGACGCTGACCTTCTTCAAACGATGCCGCGATCACAAGGTAATACCCATCGCTTTCACACTCACTTCTGCTGCTGTATCTTCTCCGAATTCTAAACAGATTCTGCTTAAGGCCAGCCTATCTTTAATCTCAGAGAGGCTAAGGCTACTCCAATTTGAACTCGATACTTTAGACAGGACTCTCCTACAAGCTCATTTAATGTTAACACAAAAAAATGTCACCTTCTGATTGGAATCACGTAGACAACATGACTGCTTCTTCTGCTGAGTCACTGTCAGTCAAATGTAAAGCTAACCTGATTTCTAAATTCAACCACCTATCAAAGAAGAACCCAGTTCCACATATAACAAAACTAGATGTTAACAAAATCGTCATTAATCAGAGTAGCACCCCGATTTCGGACAATCTGAAAACAGTACTGACTAGGGGACTAAATTTTGCTGTCACCCCAAAACACATACCAGTAGATGATTTGGTTTACCTATCTCTGGACAGGGTACGCCTGAAGCACTACATTAATTTAAAAGTCGTACTAACTACCTAAAAAACTACGTTGAGCCAAGTTATATAATCTTCCAACAGAGTGTGACGCTAAAGCCGACATAAAGCAGGCTCACGTTGTTGAAAGCTTCAACAACAGTTTGAGTCAGAAAGTGAGGATAAAAAAGGCAGCCCCCTTTCGAGTCTTTTGAAAGCTGCAACACCAGTTTAAAGTCGTGATGCATGTTGAACTTCTTTTGCACCGTACCTAGGCAAACGTGCTGCTCGGAGGTGCGGGGAAGGACGGTGAGGAGACATCATCATCTGAAGAAAGCAATGCAGATCATCTGACTAAGGTAAGGGAGGCTGTAGGAGCAGCAAAGAGGGAGGATAGATCACAGTAGGTGATTAGGTAAAATTCAATTATCACGTATGCTTTCGCGACCAAAATCATCCATAATACCGTTTTGTCCTTTCTTTTTTTCTTTTGGGTTAGATTACTGGCGAAACGTCGTACTCAGATTGTAAATGTTGTGGCTTGGCTCTCCAACACACCGGTGTGCTGTACTCGTAACGAAATGGCACGTTCTGTTTAAGTGATAAACCTTACTAATTGGCTGTGTCGGATGGTGGGCGGTTTAACGAAACATTTATATATTTACACGATCTAACAAGAATAAAACCTGTAGTATAGATCAGTATTGATAAAATTAAGGTAAAAAATTATTTAAGTTTACGTTGCAAAACTTGCTAAGAAGACCAGTCCATACGTAAAGGTGCAGCCTTTAAATTGTTTGATCATACGATTGCTCGCGGTTGGGTTTGCACGAGAGGAAACTGACCTTCTACACCCACCAAACATCTTGGAAAATGTGGGAGCACCCACACCTGACCCCACAACACACATGGCTTGTCCATCGACTACCTGTGGTGTCCCTATTAATACTGCTGGGTGAATAAAGGTGGGAAGGATGTATTTCTACTGACATGCCAGGAAATTGAAGCACCAAATTCCGTACGACAACACCAGATTGCTAACCGTTGCATGAATAGCACATTAAGCCATTTGAGTATTTAAAATATGCATGATTTCCAATTTCACGCACTGCAAGAATGGGGAGGGCGTATGAAGGGATGTATACCCGTTTGGGAATGTGTGTCCATATGGGTCTGTATTTGCGCTCAAGTGATATCACATGCATCTTTTTAACGTAACGTCTTCAGAATATCACTAAGGAGAATTTAGACATGGAGTATGTTTTTGTCCAACTTCTTTGGAAACAAGGATAGATCCTAGGTATCTAAAAGCAGAGTCTCCATTATTAGATTGCCTTGCCATGTTGTTCGAAATAAGAATCCGCACTTCGCAGTTTGAGCAATGCTGCAGTGTAGTGGCGATGCGTGTCTGTGACTTAAGGCTGCTTTTACTGCTGCCGTAGGAGGAGGAGGAGGCCAAGAGTATTCAACGGGCAGAAGGGGACACCATCTCCAGCATCGTCGTCAAGGATGAGGCATCCACATCACCCCCGGCGGTGTCAGCAGCAGATGACAAGGGGCTGGAGATCCAACACAGCACCGTTCCATCCGCCGTGTCTTTCGTGACCGAGTCCAGCACGACTGGGCTGCACAAACCTAATGCGGGAGGTAAGTGTTTGCTGGCGTGACCCTGTCCCTCTGATTAGTATGGATGGCTACGCACGGTGTGAAAGAAGTTCAACGTGCACACATACGTACACTTTGATATCTCGTCACGCTGCTGTGGTTGTCTAGCCATTGCTGTCGATGTAAAACTTTCAGGCTGAAGATGCTCTTCAGGCAGTTCTGATTACTAGTGCTGAACACTTCAAAAACATTTAATACATTTGCATTTCGCCAGCTGGTGAAGAGGATTGTGTCTACCTAACAGCACCACAAAAAAAAATGCCAGCACGGGTACAGGCAAAGGCACCCAATTTTTCAACCATTCCCTTCAGCAGTGCTGAGTTATAATAAAAGTGCTGTGAGCGTCAATGATGTGTTTCCATCATGTCATGTGTGCAGATGAGGACAGCATTCCATCTTTAGAATTCATAACACCTGCGACAGACAACTTAGTTCTCAAGTGGCAGGAGGATCTACATGAGGGTGCTGGGCTCAACAACCTCGGGAATACGTGTTTCGTGAATGCCAGCCTGCAGGGCCTCACGTACACGGCGCCGCTGGCAAACTTTTTGCTTTACAGCGATCACTCATGGACCTGTGAGTTCTCCCAGATATTTTGCATTCGAGACGAGCTACAATCGAGTGTTGTGTAGATTACCTGGCTGTGCGCAGCTGGGCAATTTGTGTGATTGGTTTGTATTTTCACTGTGTCACCCCTGCCCCACTTCACAGGCAAACAGACTGAGTTTTGCATGATGTGTCTGTTGGAGAAACACGTCTTCAACACCTTCATGAATCGGGGCATGGCCATCGATCCCATCGACATAGTTCTCAATTTCAAAAGTAAGTTCCAGCACAATTCCCAAGTGTCTTTGACGTTGAAACATCGGTCATCTCAAGATCTCCTGAAAGGGCAGTTTGAATCAGTTTTGTATACAATATCGAACAGAAAATTACTCGTTTTGGTCAGCACTGATTTTACAACTCCAATGCATCGGATGTTCTTCCGGTCTTGCATTACTCTCTTGATGCTCGTTCTAAACACTGCCAGCCACACCCAGTTCTGTGATTAACCCACAAATCTTCCGATTTAGCTGATGAGGGACTTCATAAGCTATATACTAACTGTGCCAGCAACTGTGTGACCACATCATCTGTGACCTCTGTCCATTTCCACACAGACATCGGCGAGGACCTGTGTTTTGGCAGGCAGGAAGATGCGCATGTCTTTCTGAGTTACGTGATAGATACGCTGCACCAATCCTGCCTCTTCAACCAAAGCCAGTAAGTACTGCATGCCCCAGCAAACTCCATAAATAGTTGCACAATACCAGCACATGGATGCCTGGATTGTTCAGAAAAAAATATTTGTTCTCAGGATAACCAGGCTACAGTCTACATTATAGACTGCCAATACGCTCACCAAGCTTAAAAACCAGGCTACAGTCTACATTATAGACTGCCAGTACGCTCACTCCGATTAAGAACCAGTCTACATTAGTGTTTTTTTTGTTTTTTATTTTAATTTTATATTTTATTATTCATATTTGTATTCACTTTATTTTAATTATTATTTAACAAATACACTAAATGCATGTTTCTAAATGTGGAGGGAAAAATCGGTGGGCTCGAATAAAAAAAATACACACAACCACAGGGAGTAAATGCAAACTGCAAATTTACAGGCGTCAGCATTGGGATCAAACCCATGACCTGTATAGCTGGCGAGGTAGTTAAGATATTGCCACTTCAGCGAGTTAATACTAGGAGGGAAAAACATGTAACTCTCCCGAGTGTTCATCTGGTAAAGATATTGCCTCTGGAGTTGCTGTCTGTGGTTCATTGCGTGTTTTTCCAGGCTGAATATTGACATGGAGACCCCAACATTGATCCACCAGATCTTCAGGGGGTACCTGAAATCGAGAGGTAGGTACCTGTGCTCCTTTTGGAAACATCCACCCTTTAAGTAGTGATTTCACCCAATGTCACAATCCATACTGGGCTATGCAAGCTCTCGCATGCGACCTTATATTCCCTGTAGATGTAAAAAAAACACGTACACAAGGACATAAGCACACATGCACAAAATATGCATTCCCTTTCCCGTTTCTCTTTCATTGTTTACAAGTTATATCATTCACTCTACTCCCATTCCCGAGGAGTTCTCTAGGTTAAAAGGGATTGCATCAACAATACGAATATCTTTTGATTTAAAGATTTCGTGACTGCAGGGATTCATATTCTTGGTTCTTTATGTAAAGTCACCACGTAGAAGGGAAATAATAAAATAATAAAAATATAAAACAATTTGCGAACATCATTAACTGGATTGTGCTAATACTTATTTCTTTGACCACGCTGCGACGAGGCTACCCAACATGCAATCTGCCAGCAACATTTTAAACTTTAACATTGAATACAAATTAGTTTATGTCATCATACTTGTGTAGAGTATTTCGATGAGGTCCTCAGGGTAAAAAGGGGCGGAGCCATCGTGCGCGTGGCAGTGAGCGGTGTTTTGTAGTTGCCGGTATTTCATCATTAATAGAAAGTTGTATAATTATCAGACCATCCCGATCATCATTGACTACACAAGTGAGTAAAGATGCCGAATACGAAAATAGATTTCACATGTTTATTACGCAAGAGTTAATCAAAGCTTTCTGTACGCCAAATGTAATTTCTCATCAGGCCACGTGGTGTACAGTGCAGTATCCAACTCGTAGCCCACCCTATGTTTCTGGCTTCTGTGCTATGAATAAAGATCACTCCTGAAAATGTCACCAATTGCATATTTTTCCTTGTAAGGCAGTACTATTGACGAATGTTAGGGCACCACTGCCAACACAGTATCAACAATAAATGTATTTAGTAGCCATTGCAGCTTTCACCAAATATGTTTTAAAATAACAATTATAGTCGCATCTGGGTTGGTGGTATTTGAACATTTTCATGATATTAGGCAGTTAACGTGTGAATACTTTTGATTATGATTATGCAATGTGCAGCAGTAATATTGTATGTTTTCATATTATGTGTTTTCACAGTTGAGTGCATGCAGTGCTTCAGCATCTCAGACACGTTGGACTCTTGCCTTGACATCTCTCTTAATATCAACGTAAGAATTGGGAAGGCTGCAGCCTGATGTCGATTTTTTTTGTCATTCATTATATTTATGTACCACAACCAGTTGACTGCAGAGAGCCACTTAGCTCATTATTTTCTGAATTTCTATTCAAAGTAATAATTTTCCATGATTGTGCTTTCTTGGCTTTTGACAGAAATCCCTGGATCTGGTGAAGGCTTTTTATGAATTCACAAAGACCGAGAATCTTGCAGAGTACAGATGTGGAATGTGAGTATGCAATCTTCCGTCGTGCACCTTTAAACGTTCGTGTATATCCCCATTTATACAGTGTGTGATCAAACACGCACCTCGTCCGTAAACTAACGTTGCTATTGTCTGGCGAACAGGTGCTCACGCGTGGGGAAATCAACAAAGAGAGTGAGCCTGCACGTGGTGCCCAATGTGCTTATCGTCACCATTAAGCGATACGATGAGTTTGGGCACAAAATCGACAGGGTGAATTTTACTTCCTGCACAGAATGCAAACTGATATTCAGATATATTTTGTATTCAACGTTTTTTGTCATTTGGACGTATTGGCGGTACACCGGTGCAGCATGACACACCGGTCCTCATAAAACAGTAGAACATCAAAATGTGAACCGACACTCATCTTCCGACTGCTTTGAGATCACGATAAATTATTTTGACGCAGCCCCACAAAATTTCCTGAAATGGGTTGCGAATCGCTGGAAAATATATCATCGTGAAAATTGTGATTTTAGTTTTTTATATATACGGTGCACCAGTGTACCGCCAATACGTTAATTTGCTCCCCTCTTCTGCCCCTGCTTAGCCAGCTCCCTATTTTCCTCTCTTTTAATGCTTGGCCCATCACTGTCTCCTCCCTCATCCCTTGTAGGAGTTCCTCTTCCCTGAAAAACTCGACATACGGCCGTTCATGTCCAGTCAGGTTGTGCAAGAGTCGCAACTTTATTCACTCTACTCGGTGATTGTGCACCACGGGACCACCACCAATAGCGGCCACTACTACTCGTACAACAAGGTGATGTTCTGCATGATAAACAAAAAAACAAATATCCCCCATATAGCCTTACCCGACTGTTGGGGCAAGTGCTGTTCATGAGCACCTGTCAAAGCCAGAATGACACACGCGGGGGTGGGTGGCCAGCACTACACCCGGCCGCCTTTGTCCCCTGAGTGGTAATTTTTACATATTGCACCATGTGTTTATTTGAGGCTGAGTGGACCGAGGGAACGAGGCCCACGACCAGTTGAGATAATCGTCACTGGTGTTACGTCGTAAGCGGGAATTGACCTCTGGTTGCCGGGTTCGTAGTGCAATGTGCTAACCGCTACGCTACTGTTTCCCACTATGATAATACATACACACACACACGAAGCATATGAGTACACGTGTTAACTTCCATATAATATTCCACTTTCATGATCTGTCACTATGGCTGGCTTTTAAATGAGTCAGGTGCAATTGGGTAATGATCGTAATTAAGTGTACATGTATTTTTTCCTTCAGGTCAGCAATGGCAGCTGGTTCAGAATGGACGATGCTGACGTGGAGCCAGTCGCCAAGTCAGAAGTGCTTCAAGACCAGGCCTACATCCTCTTCTATATGCGGTAAGTTGTACTCATGATGTATTTTCACAAACCATAAAACCTCAAACTGGAGAATTTACCCTAAGTCAAACAGTGTTGTCTGACAGTGTTGTACGCACTCTTACTCGGCCCACAATTATATTTTGAAGGTGGTTACCACGTGAGTTATCAGCCATTTTCGGTGCAATTCATTTCTCTAGGTAGTTTCAATGACAGGCAGTTTTCTGTGGTGTCCTGTTGGCCAGTGGAATAATTGTGGTGGTGATGATGTGTGCTATGTGTAGGTCACCAGAGTAGAATGCCATCCCAGTGGACATCGAGGACTCTCAGTCTTCAAACTGGGTGGCATCAAGGACACAAAGAGAGCTCCCAAGTGCTCGGACTACACAAAGAAGGACACTCAAGGAAGAAAGAAGACGAGCCGGAGACACACTGCATACACACACGCGCACCTTAGCAGACACATTGGAGACTTAGAGATTTAGACTGATATCAGATGCTCCCTCCTTACAGGCAATCCCCGGGTTACGGAAGCGTTAGGTTCCCGAGGAAGATCCGCAACCTGAATTTTCCGTATGTCGGAAACTCAACAATTTCCCCCAAATCTAGATAAAATCCCATAGCCGGAAATAGTTGTGCCTCCCGTACTGTTTTCTTTAATTACTGTAGTTTCATCCCTATAATCCGGGGACTGCCTGTAGTTAGTTTTCAATCCTAACCCACCTAGTGAGCGATAATGGTCTAGGTTTCTCAGAAGGAAGGACATTAATAAACATCTGATATGATGGGATAACTTTTACAAACATTTGTTTAGATTATTTAGATTATTTTGCTGTAATAAATTTCTATAAGATAAACCAGTTTATTAAGCTATCATTTGTTGCCAGGTTGCTTCTGAATGAGAGGCTCATAGCTCAGTAGGCTTTACCTGGTAGGACAAAAAATAGTTTAGTATTATTTGTATATATTTGCTATACTTTTCACTGTCAAGTTTTTGTGTTACGTGTTGTATTATTCTCACCTGCCCCGACTGGACATCTGTGAAAAAGAGGTTTACAGCTCATCGGATTCCTGCTGTATAAATAAATATTCTGATAAGCGTTAACGGAAAGTTTTGTTTGTGCCAACATAGTCTACCATGTGGCTGTTTTTCTTGCACCGAAATAAATTATCTGAAGCTACATGTTGTGTGTACTCGGTGTTTGTGTAGATGTGATAGTTTTAAAGATGGTATGCTAGGATTTTAAGTCTTGCCGGTAGGTTGTCTATGTATTGGTGCCATGTCATTGCGCTTGAGCGCTTCCAACAGCACTGCCTCCATCAAATCCAGGGGATCAAGTGCAAGTGTCCTCCATGCTGACACCACCAGCATTGAAGCAATACTTCTAAAAAAACAACTCTGATGGACTGGCCACTGCTTCCGCGTACCTGAGAACTGCCTTCCCCACCAGATCCTTTTCTCCCAGCTCTCTAATGGGCAGCGGACGAGGGGAGGACAAAGGAAGCAGTTCAAGGACACCCTCAAGTCCTCCCTGAAGTACAGAAACATCAGGCTTCGAGATTCGACGGAGTAGGCTGCCGCCCACCTTGGGTGGCGCTGCTGCATCCACCAGGCGACGGCCCACTGAGACCCAACGTCTTGATGCCGAATCGCTGCCAAATAACAAAGGAAAAGGAAGCTAACCCAGCATTGTGGATACATTTCAAAGCAAATTCTTAAATGTTGTTTGTATTATTGACGTACATATGAAGTCACAATTCAATGGCAATATCATATTATTAGAGTATGTTTTGTTTGCATTCTGACCACAAGCATTGTGGTTAATGCAGACATGATTCCTTGTAAAAGGTTTCAGTTTGGTGTTTTAACATCTTAACACCTGTTTTGTTGCCAGAAAAAAGGGGAAAAACCTATTGTCTTATCAATGGCAATACATACGTGTTCATTGTTGAAATGTGATAATCCGCGCGATGCGATCCATTGCATGGCATAAAACTCCAATTTATTTATTGTAATATGCTTGTGACTTTGCGTAACTTAAGAACCCATGTGCACGTGTTGGCTCCCCCACACTTGTTGCACTCCAGTCCACGGTGTTGTTGCCCACTCCAATATGATGCATAGAAATACGAGTGTATTTAGATGCCTCATAGATAAAACATTTAAAATGTTATGAAAAAGGCTGCATGGCAAAGTTAACAAAAAATGTTGATTCTTCAAGGTGTCCAACAAGGGGTTCATTCTAAAGATGTCCACCAAACAGGTGTTTACCTAGTCACACTTCAGTCCTACATCGCATCCACCCGAGCAGCAAATATCTGAACGTGGAGCAGAACGGCCTGGTCGATGGCAGTTTTCGTGGCTCCTGGGTTGTCCCGGATGAAATTCACGATGCCCTGCAGGCACTCAGCCTAGGGAGAGGAATACAAATGGGGTTACAGGGATGGGTTGAAGGGATGAGTACAAATGAGAGACAAGAGGAAGCGGAATGGACAAGATCAATCTGGTGTAAAGTTGCTGGGCTGCGATCATCCTATCAGGTAAGATAATAAGGCCATCAATCAGGAAGTATTTCAGAAATTACGATCAGTAATCTTAACTATTATGCACGCTTAAATTACAGGCATGCAAAGTGGACCACAAAGAAGTGTGCTCCGTAGGTGACTTCCCGGTATACATGGACAAGCACCTTGTATTTGTCGATCTCAGCCTTGCCCGTCACGCGGTTGTACAGCTCGTACGCGACCCTGCCGGCTGTGATTGCTTGGTATGCGTCACTTGTGGTCTCCTTGCCGGACAACCAGCTCAGCAACCCCATCTGCTCTCATGTGTTGGATAGTGGTGGTAAATTTGAAGGAGAGTCAAAAGTTATTGGAGATGTTGGGCAGCTCGCCGAGATTCTGGGTTAGATTTAACATAGCTTTGATTAAACTGGATTCTCAAGTGAAGCGGGTTTATGGTTTCAGCCCTGCTACCAATGATTGCACAAACAAGCATTACATTACATTTGGTTCTGCACTTAATTTGGTTTAATTCCAACTTCATCAAAAGGAATAAAAATGTTGGTTTAACCATCATAGGACAGGTTACTCTCAGGAGTGAGAAAATGCTGCCCCTGAATGTGTGGCCTAAAGGTCACTTGAAATAATTTCAGAGGTTGCTCTGTTATATCTGCTTCTGTGAGCCATTCTCTAAAACAAATGGTTGCAATGCTTTGAGATAACCATGTATTAATCTTATAACGTGACATCATTAGCACAACTGGGATAAAAATGGGGAAAAGACCAAAAATATGAATAAAAGTAATGTTAATTAAGGACAAAGTCAGTCCCTTTAAGTAAATAATTGGCATGTAATAATGATTGATTCATTGACTTTAATAAATTAATGGGTGTGAGAATCGATTATATCTACGATTCATGAAAGTAATATGCCGTTACAAATTCCGTTACAAATTCTACATAAGTAGATTGAGGGCTGTAAATATACATTTTTACAATGAAATATGTACTGGACTATTGTGTTCCTGAAAGCCATCTTAAATATAGACATCATTGCTTATATGTGTAATGTTATTGTAAATGTGTGTATATACCAGGAGTGGGGAACCTATAGCCCGTGGGCCAAATCTCATCTACGACTTCACATCACACAATCCATGAACCCATGAGGCCTATCACGTCAAAGCGGCCCACAAATGTTATATATCCATTACTTCAAGTATCTGAGCTGCACTATTCTATTCTTGCGTATGGCAATGTTGAGGAGCTAAATGCCAACAGAGGTCTGCTACCCACGGGAGCACTTCAGGAGAGAGCTCGTGTAGTTTTGCTATCCCTCCTCCATTGAAGGAGCGAAAATGGCAGTGGTTTACTTTATGGCCCATAGTTTGTGTATCATGGCAATGACCGCACGCACTCATTCATGATAGAGATATGCTCATTGGCCAGTTGATACAGTATTCTGATGTGGTTGATGGTTACCCGAGTATCTTCGTGTCAAAGCTAGGTGTGCAAATGTATGTTTATTCTGGTCGTCTGCAATGTTCCACACTGTTTACCGGCGTTCTTGGCATGCAAGGGCCTCTTGAAGTAACATATGTGACTGTTAATGTGCAGGTTGCTCTTGAAAGACTTCAAATTCCTATTCTGCCCTCATTAAGGAAAATATTCCATCCACACCGATGGTGTGCAGCAAGGCCGTAGCCATGGAGTCAACATTGGGGGGGACCAAATCTTCCAGGGTGTCTGGGGGTCCCAACCCCAAAAAATATCTAAATTTGAAAACTAATTTCCTGCCTAAAATATTAAAAAATTCACTGACACATGGGATGGACTTTTTTATTTTTTACAATAATGTCTAATAGAGTATTGTATTACATTTCTGTTTTTTTACTTTTTTACCATTTCTTGTTTCATTGTATGTAATGACAGAGATTAGGGATTAATAAAGTACAACCACAACCATATAAACAGGAATCTAAGCATTGATTTATATGAATACAAGTCCAGATATTGTGGCCAAGGTTTAGCAAATTGTTGTTTTTATTTACATAGCATAGCAATTTTTTATAGCAATATATTGGGGGACATTTTGAGCATATTTGAATATTGGGGATGTGCCCCCCCCAATATATATTATAATTACGGCCTTGGTGTACAGAACCAACCCAATGGCAGTGCATCAGTACCTGCTGGAGGAGCTCAGCGTTGGACAGACCCCAGGAGGCATCGAAAACCTTGTCCATTCTTCCACAGTTCTACCAGGCCCACACAGTACGTACTTTGGTTGAATACAGATGCATCTTTTCATCGACTAATATCATACAAAGGCTCACAATACATGCAGCGAATCGAGTAAACATGAAAATGTTCAATGTATGTGAAATCTAAATAGGGCAACCATATCCAAACATTACTTAGGCTTATGGAGTAAGCAGGTGTACAAATGGAGACGTACCAAAAGCAAGCAACAATAGAAACGAGATGGTAAAAACGACAGAGACTTTTATGAATGAATTTTTCGGATCACCGTGGTGGTTAGGTAAATCATTACGCTCTCAGTACATAGTGCTGGTGACGACATTCGACTAAGTCAACTCCAAATGTTTTGCACAGTTTAGTCCACAGCCCAAGGTGTCATGCCACAGGTTAAGTTTGCACTCTACAGTAAAACGTTACATTGTACACAGCCGAGTTCACAGCTTTAAAGCAGCCATACACAAGCAATTCTAACAACGTATGATGACCCGCACGTATCTCCAATTGACAACGTACAAGTTCGAGACATTATTTAACTTAAGAAAAAACAGTGGGCATGGGGGTACAACACGTCGCGAGAAGGGTTGACGGCAGGTGGTGAGGACTAAGTGAGGAAACCTACTCAAGAAGGCATCCACCAGACTGATTGATAACATCGACGACGAAGCTGAAGCTAGACGGATATTTGCATCGAATGACTATGACAGATGTTGTTGTCATGGAAGCCTTCGTTCAGTAGTCATGTCCCAGGGTCCCGCATAATGTATTCCTCAGCTTCTAATTTCCCACGAGCCCTCAATTTCGAATTCCCTACACACTGATGGGTTCACGTCTCCAGGAGCTGCAGTTAAATCCACAGTCTCATGTTCTTTGGTATTGCACAAACGTAAGTTCCATACTCTTGATGGGTAACCTATGTCCATAGCCGTGGTCGTGTCTCTCAATCCCATGTGTCCACAGGCGTTCAAGTGCCACAGGTGAGTCAAACAGCCCTGATACGCTGAACCTCTTTTGCGCCGTACGTAGCCAACCGTGCTAAATCGGAGGTGTATAATGGCTATCGCTGCAGGCCTTAGCTTGCCGGGCACAGTCCAAATACAAAAGAAGAGCTACACACAGCTACAGTAGCCTAGAAGCGCTTGACGACAGCAGCAGAACCCTCATACAGTACAGCAATATACAGCTGCAACTCTTTCAGACACTACACCGATTAAAACGGGTCCCACGGCGCCAATGCAGCCACGCAGCGACAAACAGCGCCTCGCTCGTCTAACCAGTCACTTCACTGGACATCTGTGAAAACTTGCTTTGTAGCTCATACGATCCATCCAGTATAAATATTCTGACTGTGATAATGAAGCCAATCGCTGACAAAGAGTACCTCACTTGTACGACGGCCATTCACCGATACGGCCACTCCCCTCCTACAGTACAGGTACCTCGCTGAATATGATGGCAGCGAGCTACGTAGCGCCTGATAGCTACACCTCTACATCTCCTCGTTGCCAGCTAAGCACAGCTTTCGTCAATGGTGCAGCGACAATCGTACGTCTTAACCTCTTTTGCGGCAGGCAGCTGAGGTCACAGCAGAGCGGACGGGGCAGTCTTCTTGCCGGGGCCTGGTTGGAAGGGGGATCGATCCTAACAGAATCGTTGACAGAGAAATCGATTCTCGATGACGTCTACGTCAAGGCGTTCATAATCGATTTCAGTTTTTAATTATTAAATGGAGTCGATTTGAAATATTGAAAAGTACTGTACGCGATTATTTTTGTTGTAATAATTACAGATTTTTAAATTGGCAGTCGTTATACATTCCCCTTGTTCGTTATCGATTGAGGTATTAAATGTCACTTGTTACGAATCCTAGGCCCCGTTGAATGCATATAACTGTGCGTTGAACTTAAATACCTTATTATATCTTATTACAGACCAATTAAGATCTCATTGGTCACCCCGTCCCGTTATAAATCTCAACGTTCATCCTACAAAGTCCCATCACAAGGGAGAAACACAAACAGTACATTTTGTTGACCGTATTGAAATGGCTGTACGCCGTATGGACCAGAAAACTAAATTTTTCCCCGTACAAGAATACGGCTAAACCGTGTGGGTTCACACGGATCAACTTAAATTTCGATTTGAAGCTTTCGTGACTGCAGGGATTCATATTCTTGGTTCTTTCGGTAAAGTCACCACGTAGAAGGGAAATAATAACATAATACAAATTAAACAATAAAATTCTCACGACGTTTCGATTGCAACACAAATAATCATCATCAGGTGTGATGATGATTATTATACTGGTAGGGACCTCCTGGTTACACCACCAGCCCACAGGGGATTATTGTGTCCGTCCGTCCGTCGTGCATCCAAAAATGGGAGGGGTGGGGCTGGGTGGAGAGGGGCTGGGTGGGGAGGGGCTGGGTGGGGAGGGGATGGTCACCCCGTGGTGCCCTTATAAAACTCAACTTTTAACCTACTCACGCCGGCTTGTGCCCGCACTCACAGTCGGGCATATTTGCGGAATACACCACGTGGTGCCGCCGTTGACCCTGGCCATTGACCGAGCAACCCAACGTCCCTACCAGCTCCCTCCGCAGGAATGTGTTTATTTCCCTTCTACGTGACTTTACCGAAAGAACCAAGAATATGGATCAACTTCTTTCGCGCCGCACGTAGCCAAGCGCCCTGATCAAGAGGTGCGAAATTCCTTTCGTCCACCGTGCGAGAGACGTTGAAGGCCAAACTGGTGAACTCATCGTCTCTGTCAACCCGTACGGTTTACGACCGTATTCTTGTACACTCCCCTCAATGACAGCCTCATTGCTACCCGTTAACTCCACCCAGTGACAGCCTCATTGCTACCCGTTAACTCCACCCAGTGACAGCCTCATTGCTACCCGATAACTCCACCCAGTGACAGCCTCATGGCTGCCCGTTAACTCCACCCAGTGACAGCCTCATGGCTGCCCATTAACTCCACCCAGTGACAGCCTCATGGCTGCCCATTAACTCCACCCAGTGACAGCCTCATGGCTGCCCGTTAACTCCCCCCAGTGACAGCCTCATGGCTGCCCGTTAACTCCATCCAGTGACAGCCTCATGGCTGCCCATTAACTCCACCCAGTGACAGCCTCATGGCTACCCATTAACTCCCCCCAGTGACAGCGTCATGGCTGCCCGTTAACTCCCCTCAGTGACAGCCTCATAGCTGCCCATTAACTCCCCTCAGTGACAGCCTCATGGCTGCCCATTAACTCCACCCAGTGACAGCCTCATGGCTGCCCATTAACTCCCCTCAGTGACAGACTCATAGCTGCCCATTAACTCCACCCAGTGACAGCCTCATGGCTGCCCGTTAACTCCCCCCAGTGACAGCCTCATGGCTGCCCATTAACGCCACCCAGTGACAGCCTCATGGCTGCCCATTAACTCCACCCAGTGGCAGCCTCATGGCTGGCCGTTAACTCCCCCAGTGACAGCCTCATGGCTGCCTGTTAACTCCCCTCAGTGACAGCCTCATGGCTGCCCATTAACTCCACCCAGTGACAGCCTCATGGCTGCCCGTTAACTCCACCCAGTGACAGCCTCATGGCTGCCCATTAACTCCCCTCAGTGACAGCCTCATGGCTGCCCATTAACTCCCATCAGTGACAGCCTCACTGCTACCCGATAACTCCACCCAGTGACAGCCTCATGGCTGCCCGTTAACTCCACCCAGTGACAGCCTCATGGCTGCCCGTTAACTCCACCCAGTGACAGCCTCATGGCTGCCCATTAACTCCACTCAGTGACAGCCTCATGGCTGCCCTTTAACTCCCCCCAGTGACAGCCTCATGGCTGCCCGTTAACTCCACCCAGTGACAGCCTCATGGCTGCCCATTAACTCCACCCAGTGACAGCCTCATGGCTGCCCATTAACTCCACCCAGTGACAGTCTCATGGCTGCCCATTAACTCCACCCAGTAACAGCCTCATGGCTGCCCGTTAACTCCACCCAGTGACAGCCTCATGGCTGCCCATTAACTCCACCCAGTGACAGCCTCATGGCTGCCCGTTAACTCCCCCCAGTGACAGCCTCATGGCTGCCCGTTAACTCCATCCAGTGACAGCCTCATGGCTGCCCATTAACTCCACCCAGTGACAGCATCATGGCTACCCATTAACTCCCCCCAGTGACAGCCTCAGGGCTGCCCGTTAACTCCCCTCAGTGACAGCCTCATAGCTGCCCATTAACTCCCCTCAGTGACAGCCTCATGGCTGCCCATTAACTCCACCCAGTGACAGCCTCATGGCTGCCCATTAACTCCCCTCAGTGACAGACTCATAGCTGCCCATTAACTCCCCTCAGTGACAGCCTCATGGCTGCCCGTTAACTCCACCCAGTGACAGCCTCATGGCTGCCCGTTAACTCCCCCCAGTGACAGCGTCATGGCTGCCCATTAACTCCACCCAGTGACAGCCTCATGGCTGCCCATTAACTCCACCCAGTGGCAGCCTCATGGCTGCCGGTTAACTCCCACAGTGACAGCCTCATGGCTGCCCGTTAACTCCCCTCAGTGACAGCCTCATGGCTGCCCATTAACTCCACCCAGTGACAGCCTCATGGCTGCCCGTTAACTCCACCCATTGACAGCCTCATGGCTGCCCATTAACTCCCCTCAGTGACAGCCTCATGGCTGCCCATTAACTCCACCCAGTGACAGCCTCATGGCTGCCCGTTAACTCCCCTAAGTGACAGCCTCATGGCTGCCCGTTAACGCCACCCAGTGACAGCCTCATGGCTGCCCGTTAACTCCCCCAGTGACAGCCTCATGGCTGCCCGTTAACTCCCCTCAGTGACAGCCTCATGGCTGCCCATTAACTCCACCCAGTGACAGCCTCATGGCTGCCCGTTAACTCCACCCAGTGACAGCCTCATGGCTGCCCATTAACTCCCCTCAGTGACAGCCTCATGGCTGCCCATTAACTCCACCCAGTGACAGCCTCATGGCTGCCCGTTAACTCCACCCAGTGACAGTGTCATGGCTGCCCATTAACTCCCCTAAGTGACAGCCTCATGGCTGCCCGTTAACGCCACCCAGTGACAGCCTCATGGCTGCCCATTAACTCAACCCAGTGACAGCCTCATGGCTGCCCATTAACTTCCCTCAGTGACAGACTCATAGCTGCCCATTAACTCCCCTCAGTGACAGCCTCATGGCTGCCCGTTAACTCCAACCAGTGATAGCCTCATGGCTGCCCGTTAACTCCCCCCAGTGACAGCGTCATGGCTGCCCATTAACTCCACCCAGTGACAGCCTCATGGCTGCCCATTAACTCCACCCAGTGGCAGCCTCATGGCTGCCCGTTAACTCCCCCAGTGACAGCCTCATGGCTGCCCGTTAACTCCCCTCAGTGAAAGCCTCATGGCTGCCCATTAACTCCACCCAGTGACAGCCTCATGGCTGCCTGTTAACTCCACCCAGTGACAGCCTCATGGCTGCCCATTAACTCCCCTCAGTGACAGCCTCATGGCTGCCCATTAACTCCACCCAGTGACAGGCTCATGCCTGCCCATTAACTCCACCCAGTGACAGCCTCATGGCTGCCCGTTAACTCCACCCAGTGACAGCCTCATGGCTGCCCATTAACTCCCCTAAGTGACAGCCTCATGGCTGCCCGTTAACGCCACCCAGTGACAGCCTCATGGCTGCCCGTTAACTCCCCCAGTGACAGCCTCATGGCTGCCCGTTAATTCCCCTCAGTGACAGCCTCATGGCTGCCCATTAACTCCACCCAGTGACAGCCTCATGGCTGCCCGTTAACTCCACCCAGTGACAGCCTCATGGCTGCCCATTAACTCCCCTCAGTGACAGCCTCATGGCTGCCCATTAACTCCACCCAGTGACAGCCTCATGGCTGCCCGTTAACTCCACCCAGTGACAGCCTCATGGCTGCCCATTAACTCCCCTAATTGACAGCCTCATGGCTGCCCGTTAATGCCACCCAGTGACAGCCTCATGGCTGCCCATTAACTCAACCCAGTGACAGCCTCATGGCTGCCCATTAACTCCCCTAAGTGACAGCCTCATGGCTGCCCGTTAACTCCACCCAGTGACAGCCTCATGGCTGCCCATTAACTCCCCTCAGTGACAGCCTCATGGCTGCCCATTAACTCCACCCAGTGACAGCCTCATGGCTGCCCATTAACTCCCCTAAGTGACAGCCTCATGGCTGCCCGTTAACTCCACCCAGTGACAGCCTCATGGCTGCCCATTAACTCCATCCAGTGACAGCCTCATGGCTGCCCATTTACTCCAACCAGTAACAGCCTCATGGCTGCCCATTAACTCCCATAAGTGACAGCCTCATGGCTGCCCGTTAACGCCACCCAGTGACAGCCTCATGGCTGCCCATTAACTCCACCCAGTGACAGCCTCATGGCTGCCCGTTAACCCCATCCAGTGACAGCCTCATGGCTGCCCATTAACTCCACCCAGTGACAGCCTCATGGCTGCCTGTTAACTCCCCCCAGTGACAGCCTCATGGCTGCCCGTTAACTCCATCCAGTGACAGCCTCATGGCTGCCCATTAACTCCACCCAGTGACAGCATCATGGCTACCCATTAACTCCCCCCAGTGACAGCCTCATGGCTGCCCGTTAACTCCCCTCAGTGACAGCCTCATAGCTGCCCATTAACTCCCCTCAGTGACAGCCTCATGGCTGCCCATTAACTCCACCCAGTGACAGCCTCATGGCTGCCCATTAACTCCCCTCAGTGACAGACTCATAGCTGCCCATTAACTCCCCTCAGTGACAGCCTCATGGCTGCCCGTTAACTCCACCCAGTGACAGCCTCATGGCTGCCCGTTAACTCCCCCCAGTGACAGCGTCATGGCTGCCCATTAACTCCACCCAGTGACAGCCTCATGGCTGCCCATTAACTCCACCCAGTGGCAGCCTCAAGGCTGCCCGTTAACTCCCCCAGTGACAGCCTCATGGCTGCCCGTTAACTCCCCTCAGTGACAGCCTCATGGCTGCACATTAACTCCACCCAGTGACAGCGTCATGGCTGCCCGTTAACTCCACCCAGTGACAGCCTCATGGCTGCCCATTAACTCCCATCAGTGACAGCCTCATGGCTGCCCATTAACTCCACCCAGTGACAGCCTCATGCCTGCCCATTAACTCCACCCAGTGACAGCCTCATGGCTGCCCGTTAACTCCACCCAGTGACAGCCTCATGGCTGCCCATTAACTCCCCTAAGTGACAGCCTCATGGCTGCCCGTTAACGCCACCCAGTGACAGCCTCATGGCTGCCCGTTAACTCCCCCAGTGACAGCCTCATGGCTGCCCGTTAACTCCCCTGAGTGACAGCCTCATGGCTGCCCATTAACTCCACCCAGTGACAGCCTCATGGCTGCCCGTTAACTCCACCCAGTGACAGCCTCATGGCTGCCCATTAACTCCCCTCAGTGACAGCCTCATGGCTGCCCATTAACTCCAACCAGTGACAGCCTCATGCCTGCCCATTAACTCCACCCAGTGACAGCCTCATGGCTGCCCGTTAACTCCACCCAGTGACAGCCTCATGGCTGCCCATTAACTCCCCTAAGTGACAGCCTCATGGCTGCCCGTTAACGCCACCCAGTGACAGCCTCATGGCTGCCCGTTAACTCCCCCAGTGACAGCCTCATGGCTGCCCGTTAATTCCCCTCAGTGACAGCCTCATGGCTGCCCATTAACTCCACCCAGTGACAGCCTCATGGCTGCCCGTTAACTCCACCCAGTGACAGCCTCATGGCTGCCCATTAACTCCCCTCAGTGACAGCCTCATGGCTGCCCATTAACTCCACCCAGTGACAGCCTCATGGCTGCCCGTTAACTCCACCCAGTGACAGCCACATGGCTGCCCATTAACTCCCCTAAGTGACAGCCTCATGGCTGCCCGTTAATGCCACCCAGTGACAGCCTCATGGCTGCCCATTAACTCAACCCAGTGACAGCCTCATGGCTGCCCATTAACTCCCCTAAGTGACAGCCTCATGGCTGCCCGTTAACTCCACCCAGTGACAGCCTCATGGCTGCCCATTAACTCCCCTCAGTGACAGCCTCATGGCTGCCCATTAACTCCACCCAGTGACAGCCTCATGGCTGCCCATTAACTCCCCTAAGTGACAGCCTCATGGCTTCCCGTTAACTCCACCCAGTGACAGCCTCATGGCTGCCCATTAACTCCATCCAGTGACAGCCTCATGGCTGCCTATTTACTCCAACCAGTAACAGCCTCATGGCTGCCCATTAACTCCCATAAGTGACAGCCTCATGGCTGCCCGTTAACGCCACCCAGTGACAGCCTCATGGCTGCCCATTAACTCCCCTAAGTGACAGCCTCATGGCTGCCCGTTAACGCCACCCAGTGACAGCCTCATGGCTGCCCGTTAACTCCCCCAGTGACAGCCTCATGGCTGCCCGTTAATTCCCCTCAGTGACAGCCTCATGGCTGCCCATTAACTCCACCCAGTGACAGCCTCATGGCTGCCCGTTAACTCCACCCAGTGACAGCCTCATGGCTGCCCATTAACTCCCCTCAGTGACAGCCTCATGGCTGCCCATTAACTCCACCCAGTGACAGCCTCATGGCTGCCCGTTAACTCCACCCAGTGACAGCCACATGGCTGCCCATTAACTCCCCTAAGTGACAGCCTCATGGCTGCCCGTTAATGCCACCCAGTGACAGCCTCATGGCTGCCCATTAACTCAACCCAGTGACAGCCTCATGGTTGCCCATTAACTCCCCTAAGTGACAGCCTCATGGCTGCCCGTTAACTCCACCCAGTGACAGCCTCATGGCTGCCCATTAACTCCCCTCAGTGACAGCCTCATGGCTGCCCATTAACTCCACCCAGTGACAGCCTCATGGCTGCCCATTAACTCCCCTAAGTGACAGCCTCATGGCTTCCCGTTAACTCCACCCAGTGACAGCCTCATGGCTGCCCATTAACTCCATCCAGTGACAGCCTCATGGCTGCCCATTTACTCCAACCAGTAACAGCCTCATGGCTGCCCATTAACTCCCATAAGTGACAGCCTCATGGCTGCCCGTTAACGCCACCCAGTGACAGCCTCATGGCTGCCCATTAACTCCACCCAGTGACAGCCTCATGGCTGTCCGTTAACCCCATCCAGTGACAGCCTCATGGCTGCCCATTAACTCCACCCAGTGACAGCCTCATGGCTGCCTGTTAACTCCCCCCAGTGACAGCCTCATGGCTGCCCGTTAACTCCATCCAGTGACAGCCTCATGGCTGCCAATTAACTCCACCCAGTGACAGCATCATGGCTACCCATTAACTCCCCCCAGTGACAGCCTCATGGCTGCCCGTTAACTCCCCTCAGTGACAGCCTCATAGCTGCCCATTAACTCCCCTCAGTGACAGCCTCATGGCTGCCCATTAACTCCACCCAGTGACAGCCTCATGGCTGCCCATTAACTCCCCTCAGTGACAGACTCATAGCTGCCCATTAACTCCCCTCAGTGACAGCCTCATGGCTGCCCGTTAACTCCACCCAGTGACAGCCTCATGGCTGCCCGTTAACTCCCCCCAGTGACAGCGTCATGGCTGCACATTAACTCCACCCAGTGACAGCGTCATGGCTGCCCGTTAACTCCACCCAGTGACAGCCTCATGGCTGCCCATTAACTCCCATCAGTGACAGCCTCATGGCTGCCCATTAACTCCACCCAGTGACAGCCTCATGCCTGCCCATTAACTCCACCCAGCGACAGCGTCATGGCTGCCCGTTAACTCCACCCAGTGACAGCCTCATGGCTGCCCATTAACTCCCATAAGTGACAGCCTCATGGCTGCCCGTTAACGCCACCCAGTGACAGCCTCATGGCTGCCCGTTAACTCCCCCAGTGACAGCCTCATGGCTGCCCGTTAACTCCCCTGAGTGACAGCCTCATGGCTGCCCATTAACTCCACCCAGTGACAGCCTCATGGCTGCCCGTTAACTCCACCCAGTGACAGCCTCATGGCTGCCCATTAACTCCCCTCAGTGACAGCCTCATGGCTGCCCATTAACTCCACCCAGTGACAGCCTCATAGCTGCCCATTATCTCCCCTCAGTGACAGCCTCATGGCTGCCCATTAACTCCCCCTAGTGACAGCCTCATGGCTGCCCGTTAACTCCACCCAGTGACAGCCTCATGGCTGCCCATTAACTCCCCTAAGTGACAGCCTCATGGCTGCCCGTTAACTCCACCCAGTGACAGCCTCATGGCTGCCCGTTAACTCCACCCAGTGACAGCCTCATGGCTGCCCATTAACTCCCCTCAGTGACAGCCTCATGGCTGCCCATTAACTCCACCCAGTGACAGCCTCATAGCTGCCCATTAATTCTCCTCAGTGACAGCCTCATGGCTGCCCATTAACTCCCCCCAGTGACAGCCTCATGGCTGCCCGTTAACTCCACCCAGTGACAGCCTCATGGCTGCCCATTAACTCCCCTAAGTGACAGCCTCATGGCTGCCCGTTAACGCCACCCAGTGACAGCCTCATGGCTGCTCATTAACTCCACCCAGTGACAGCCTCATGGCTGCCCATTAACTCCCCTAAGTGACAGCCTCATGGCTGCCCGTTAACTCCACCCAGTGACAGCCTCATGGCTGCCCATTAACTCCCCTAAGTGACAGCCTCATGGCTGCCCGTTAACTCCACCCAGTGACAGCCTCATGGCTGCCCATTAACTCCACCCAGTGACAGCCTCATGGCTGCCCATTTACTCCAACCAGTGACAGCCTCATGGCTGCCCATTAACTCCACCCAGTGACAGCCTCATGGCTGCCCATTAATTCTCCTCAGTGACAGCCTCATGGCTGCCCATTAACTCCCCCCAGTGACAGCCTCATGGCTGCCCGTTAACTCCACCCAGTGACAGCCTCATGGCTGCCCGTTAACTCCCCCAGTGACAGCCTCATGGCTGCCCGTTAACTCCCCTCAGTGACAGCCTCATGGCTGCCCATTAACTCCACCCAGTGACAGCCTCATGGCTGCCCGTTAACTCCACCCAGTGACAGCCTCATGGCTGCCCATTAACTCCCCTCAGTGACAGCCTCATGGCTGCCCATTAACTCCACCCAGTGACAGCCTCATAGCTGCCCATTAACTCCCCTCAGTGACAGCCTCATGGCTGCCCATTAACTCCCCCCAGTGACAGCCTCATGGCTGCCCGTTAACTCCACCCAGTGACAGCCTCATGGCTGCCCATTAACTCCCCTCAGTGACAGCCTCATGGCTGCCCATTAACTCCACCCAGTGACAGCCTCATGGCTGCCCGTTAACTCCACCCAGTGACAGCCTCATGGCTGCCCATTAACTCTCCTAAGTGACAGCCTCATGGCTGCCCATTAACTCCACCCAGTGACAGCCTCATGGCTGCCCATTAACTCCCCTAAGTGACAGCCTCATGGCTGCCCGTTAACGCCACCCAGTGACAGCCTCATGGCTGCCCATTAACTCCACCCAGTGACAGCCTCATGGCTGCCCATTAACTCCACCCAGTGACAGCCTCATGGCTGCCCATTAACTCCACCCAGTGACAGCCTCATGACTGCCCATTAATTCCGCTCAGTGACAGCCTCATGGCTGCCCATTAACTTCCCCCAGTGACAGCCACATGGCTGCCCGTTAACTCCACCCAGTGACAGCCTCATGGCTGCCCATTAACTCCACCCAGTGACAGACTCATGGCTGCCGATTAACTCCCCTCAGTGACAGCCTCATGGCTGCCCATTAGCTCCACCCAGTGACAGCCTCATGGCTGCCCGTTAACTCCCCTCAGTGACAGCCTCATGGCTGCCCATTAACTCCACCCAGTGACAGCCTCATGGCTGCCCATTAACTCCCCTAAGTGACAGCCTCATGGCTGCCCGTTAACTCCACCCAGTTGACAGCCTCATGGCTGCCCGTTAACTCCACCCAGTGACAGCCTCATGGCTGCCCATTAACTCCCCTCAGTGACAGCCTCATGGCTGCCCATTAACTCCACCCAGTGACAGCCTCATAGCTGCCCATTATCTCCCCTCAGTGACAGCCTCATGGCTGCCCATTAACTCCCCCCAGTGACAGCCTCATGGCTGCCCGTTAACTCCACCCAGTGACAGCCTCATGGCTGCCCATTAACTCCCCTAAGTGACAGCCTCATGGCTGCCCGTTAACGCCACCCAGTGACAGCCTCATGGCTGCCCATTAACTCAACCCAGTGACAGCCTCATGGCTGCCCATTAACTCCCCGAAGTGACAGCCTCATGGCTGCCCGTTAACTCCACCCAGTGACAGCCTCATGGCTGCCCATTAACTATCCTAAGTGACAGCCTCATGGCTGCCCATTAACTCCACCCAGTGACAGCCTCATGGCTGCCCATTAACTCTCCTAAGTGACAGCCTCATGGCTGCCCATTAACTCCACCCAGTGACAGCCTCATGGCTGCCCATTAACTCCCCTAAGTGACAGCCTCATGGTTGCCCGTTAACGCCACCCAGTGACAGCCTCATGGCTGCCCATTAACTCCACCCAGTGACAGCCTCATGGCTGCCCATTAACTCCACCCAGTGACAGCCTCATGGCTGCCCATTAACTCCACCCAGTGACAGCCTCATGACTGCCCATTAATTCCGCTCAGTGACAGCCACATGGCTGCCCATTAACTTCCCCCAGTGACAGCCTCATGGCTGCCCGTTAACTCCACCCAGTGACAGCCTCATGGCTGCCCATTAACTCCACCCAGTGACAGCCTCATGGCTGCCGATTAACTCCCCTCAGTGACAGCCTCATGGCTGCCCATTAGCTCCACCCAGTGACAGCCTCATGGCTGCCCGTTAACTCCCCTCAGTGACAGCCTCATGGCTGCCCATTAACTCCACCAAGTGACAGCCTCATGGCTGCCCAATAACTCCCCTAAGTGACAGCCTCATGGCTGCCCGTTAACTCCACCCAGTGACAGCCTCATGGCTGCCCGTTAACTCCACCCAGTGACAGCCTCATGGCTGCCCATTAACTCCCCTCAGTGACAGCCTCATGGCTGCCCATTAACTCCACCCAGTGACAGCCTCATAGCTGCCCATTATCTCCCCTCAGTGACAGCCTCATGGCTGCCCATTAACTCCCCCCAGTGACAGCCTCATGGCTGCCCGTTAACTACACCCAGTGACAGCCTCATGGCTGCCCATTAACTCCACCCAGTGACAGCCTCATGGCTGCCCATTAACTCCCCTAAGTGACAGCCTCATGGCTGCCCGTTAACTCCACCCAGTGACAGCCTCATGGCTGCCCATTAACTCCCCTAAGTGACAGTCTCATGGCTGCCCGTTAACTCCACCCAGTGACAGCCTCATGGCTGCCCATTAACTCCACCCAGTGACAGCCTCATGGCTGCCCATTAACTCCACCCAGTGACAGCCTCATGGCTGCCCGTTAACTCCACCCAGTGACAGCCTCATGGCTGCCCATTAACTCCACCCAGTGACAGCCTCATGGCTGCCCATTAACTCCACCCAGTGACAGCCTCATGGCTGCCCATTAACTCCACCCAGTGACAGCCTCATGGCTGCCCATTAACTCCCCTCAGTGACAGCCTCATGGCTGCCCATTAACTCCCCCAGTGACAGCCTCATGGCTGCCCGTTAACTCCACCCAGTGACAGCCTCATGGCTGCCCATTAACTCCACCCAGTGACAGCCTCATGGCTGCCCATTAACTCCCCTCAGTGACAGCCTCATGGCTGCCCATTAACTCCACCCAGTGACAGCCTCATGGCTGCCCGTTAACTCCCCTCAGTGACAGCCTCATGGCTGCCCATTAACTCCACCCAGTGACAGCCTCATGGCTGCCCATTAACTCCCCTAAGTGACAGCCTCATGGCTGCCCGTTAACTCCACCCAGTGACAGCCTCATGGCTGCCCGTTAACTCCACCCAGTGACAGCCTCATGGCTGCCCATTAACTCCCCTCAGTGACAGCCTCATGGCTGCCCATTAACTCCACCCAGTGACAGCCTCATAGCTGCCCATTATCTCCCCTCAGTGACAGCCTCATGGCTGCCCATTAACTCCCGCCAGTGACAGCCTCATGGCTGCCCGTTAACTCCACCCAGTGACAGCCTCATGGCTGCCCATTAACTCCCCTAAGTGACAGCCTCATGGCTGCCCGTTAACGCCACCCAGTGACAGCCTCATGGCTGCCCATTAACTCACCCAGTGACAGCCTCATGGCTGCCCATTAACTCCCCTAAGTGACAGCCTCATGGCTGCCCGTTAACTCCTACCCAGTGACAGCCTCATGGCTGCCCATTAACTCTCCTAAGTGACAGCCTCATGGCTGCCCATTAACTCCACCCAGTGACAGCCTCATGGCTGCCCATTAACTCGCCTCAGTGACAGCCTCATGGCTGCCCATTAACTCCACCCAGTGACAGCCTCATGGCTGCCCATTAACTCCCCTAAGTGACAGCCTCATGGCTGCCCGTTAACGCCACCCAGTGACTGCCTCATGGCTGCCCATTAACTCCACCCAGTGACAGCCTCATGGCTGCCCATTAACTCCACCCAGTGACAGCCTCATGGCTGCCCATTAACTCCACCCAGTGACAGCCTCATGACTGCCCATTAATTCCGCTCAGTGACAGCCTCATGGCTGCCCATTAACTTCCCCCAGTGACAGCCTCATGGCTGCCCGTTAACTCCACCCAGTGACAGCCTCATGGCTGCCCATTAACTCCACCCAGTGACAGCCTCATGGCTGCCGATTAACTCCCCTCAGTGACAGCCTCATGGCTGCCCATTAGCTCCACCCAGTGACAGCCTCATGGCTGCCCGTTAACTCCCCTCAGTGACAGCCTCATGGCTGCCCATTAACTCCACCAAGTGACAGCCTCATGGCTGCCCATTAACTCCCCTAAGTGACAGCCTCATGGCTGCCCGTTAACTCCACCCAGTGACAGCCTCATGGCTGCCCGTTAACTCCACCCAGTGACAGCCTCATGGCTGCCCATTAACTCCACCCAGTGACAGCCTCATGGCTGCCCATTAACTCTCCTAAGTGACAGCCTCATGGCTGCCCATTAACTCCACCCAGTGACAGCCTCATGGCTGCCCATTAACTCCCCTAAGTGACAGCCTCATGGCTGCCCGTTAACGCCACCCAGTGACAGCCTCATGGCTGCCCATTAACTCCACCCAGTGACAGCCTCATGGCTGCCCATTAACTCCACCCAGTGACAGCCTCATGGCTGCCCATTAACTCCACCCAGTGACAGCCTCATGACTGCCCATTAACTCCGCTCAGTGACAGCCTCATGGCTGCCCATTAACTCCACCCAGTGACAGCCTCATGGCTGCCCGTTAACTCCACCCAGTGACAGCCTCATGGCTGCCCATTAACTCCACCCAGTGACAGCCTCATGGCTGCCGATTAACTCCCCTCAGTGACAGCCTCATGGCTGCCCATTAACTCCACCCAGTGACAGCCTCATGGCTGCCCGTTAACTCCCCTCAGTGACAGCCTCATGGCTGCCCATTAACTCCACCAAGTGACAGCCTCATGGCTGCCCATTAACTCCCCTAAGTGACAGCCTCATGGCTGCCCGTTAACTCCACCCAGTGACAGCCTCATGGCTGCCCGTTAACTCCACCCAGTGACAGCCTCATGGCTGCCCATTAACTCCCCTCAGTGACAGCCTCATGGCTGCCCATTAACTCCACCCAGTGACAGCCTCATAGCTGCCCATTATCTCCCCTCAGTGACAGCCTCATGGCTGCCCATTAACTCCCCCCAGTGACAGCCTCATGGCTGCCCGTTAACTCCACCCAGTGACAGCCTCATGGCTGCCCATTAACTCCCCTAAGTGACAGCCTCATGGCTGCCCGTTAACGCCACCCAGTGACAGCCTCATGGCTGCCCATTAACTCAACCCAGTGACAGCCTCATGGCTGCCCATTAACTCCCCTAAGTGACAGCCTCATGGCTGCCCGTTAACTCCACCCAGTGACAGCCTCATGGCTGCCCATTAACTCCCCTAAGTGACAGTCTCATGGCTGCCCGTTAACTCCACCCAGTGACAGCCTCATGGCTGCCCATTAACTCCACCCAGTGACAGCCTCATGGCTGCCCATTAACTTCACCCAGTGATAGCCTCATGGCTGCCCGTTAACGCCACCCAGTGACAGCCTCATGGCTGCCCATTAACTCCACCCAGTGACAGCCTCATGGCTGCCCATTAACTCCACCCAGTGACAGCCTCATGGCTGCCCATTAACTCCACCCAGTGACAGCCTCATGACTCCCCATTAATTCCGCTCAGTGACAGCCTCATGGCTGCCCATTAACTTCCCCCAGTGACAGCCTCATGGCTGCCCGTTAACTCCACCCAGTGACAGCCTCATGGCTGCCCATTAACTCCACCCAGTGACAGCCTCATGGCTGCCGATTAACTCCCCTCAGTGACAGCCTCATGGCTGCCCATTAAGCTCCACCCAGTGACAGCCTCATGGCTGCCCGTTAACTCCCCTCAGTGACAGCCTCATGGCTGCCCATTAACTCCACCAAGTGACAGCCTCATGGCTGCCCATTAACTCCCCTAAGT
The DNA here is from genome assembly GCF_010993605.1 of Petromyzon marinus. Lineage (NCBI taxonomy): Eukaryota > Metazoa > Chordata > Hyperoartia > Petromyzontiformes > Petromyzontidae > Petromyzon > Petromyzon marinus. The sequence goes on from NW_022639407.1 coordinate 40,315, forward strand.
GACAGCCTCATGGCTGCCCGTTAACTCCACCCAGTGACAGCCTCATGGCTGCCCGTTAACTCCACCCAGTGACAGCCTCATGGCTGCCCATTAACTCCCCTCAGTGACAGCCTCATGGCTGCCCATTAACTCCACCCAGTGACAGCCTCATAGCTGCCCATTATCTCCCCTCAGTGACAGCCTCATGGCTGCCCATTAACTCCCCCCAGTGACAGCCTCATGGCTGCCCGTTAACTCCACCCAGTGACAGCCTCATGGCTGCCCATTAACTCCCCTAAGTGACAGCCTCATGGCTGCCCGTTAACTCCACCCAGTGACAGCCTCATGGCTGCCCATTAACTCCACCCAGTGACAGCCTCATGGCTGCCCATTAACTCCCCTAAGTGACAGCCTCATGGCTGCCCGTTAACTCCACCCAGTGACAGCCTCATGGCTGCCCATTAACTCCCCTAAGTGACAGCCTCATGGCTGCCCGTTAACTCCACCCAGTGACAGCCTCATGGCTGCCCATTAACTCCACCCAGTGACAGCCTCATGGCTGCCCATTAACTCCACCCAGTGACAGCCTCATGGCTGCCCGTTAACTCCACCCAGTGACAGCCTCATGGCTGCCCATTAACTCCACCCAGTGACAGCCTCATGGCTGCCCATTAACTCCACCCAGTGACAGCCTCATGGCTGCCCATTAACTCCACCCAGTGACAGCCTCATGGCTGCCCATTAACTCCCCTCAGTGACAGCCTCATGGCTGCCCATTAACTCCACCCAGTGACAGCCTCATGGCTGCCCGTTAACTCCACCCAGTGACAGCCTCATGGCTGCCCGTTAACTCCACCCAGTGACAGCCTCATGGCTGCCCATTAACTCCCCTCAGTGACAGCCTCATGGCTGCCCATTAACTCCACCCAGTGACAGCCTCATGGCTGCCCATTAATTCTCCTCAGTGACAGCCTCATGGCTGCCCATTAACTCCCCCAGTGACAGCCTCATGGCTGCCCGTTAACTCCACCCAGTGACAGCCTCATGGCTGCCCATTAACTCCCCTCAGTGACAGCCTCATGGCTGCCCGTTAACTCCACCCAGTGACAGCCTCATGGCTGCCCATTAACTCCACCCAGTGACAGCCTCATGGCTGCCCATTAACTCCCCTCAGTGACAGCCTCATGGCTGCCCGTTAACTCCACCCAGTGACAGCCTCATGGCTGCCCATTAACTCCCCTCAGTGACAGCCTCATGGCTGCCCGTTAACTCCACCCAGTGACAGCCTCATGGCTGCCCATTAACTCCACCCAGTGACAGCCTCATGGCTGCCCATTAACTCCACCCAGTGACAGCCTCATGGCTGCCCGTTAACTCCACCCAGTGACAGCCTCATGGCTGCCCATTAACTCCACCCAGTGACAGCCTCATGGCTGCCCATTAACTCCACCCAGTGACAGCCTCATGGCTGCCCATTAACTCCACCCAGTGACAGCCTCATGGCTGCCCATTAACTCCCCTCAGTGACAGCCTCATGGCTGCCCATTAACACCCCCAGTGACAGCCTCATGGCTGCCCGTTAACTCCACCCAGTGACAGCCTCATGGCTGCCCATTAACTCCACCCAGTGACAGCCTCATGGCTGCCCATTAACTCCCCTCAGTGACAGCCTCATGGCTGCCCATTAACTCCACCCAGTGACAGCCTCATGGCTGCCCGTTAACTCCCCTCAGTGACAGCCTCATGGCTGCCCATTAACTCCACCCAGTGACAGCCTCATGGCTGCCCATTAACTCCCCTAAGTGACAGCCTCATGGCTGCCCGTTAACTCCACCCAGTGACAGCCTCATGGCTGCCCGTTAACTCCACCCAGTGACAGCCTCATGGCTGCCCATTAACTCCCCTCAGTGACAGCCTCATGGCTGCCCATTAACTCCACCCAGTGACAGCCTCATGGCTGCCCATTATCTCCCCTCAGTGACAGCCTCATGGCTGCCCATTAACTCCCCCCAGTGACAGCCTCATGGCTGCCCGTTAACTCCACCCAGTGACAGCCTCATGGCTGCCCATTAACTCCCCTAAGTGACAGCCTCATGGCTGCCCGTTAACGCCACCCAGTGACAGCCTCATGGCTGCCCATTAACTCACCCAGTGACAGCCTCATGGCTGCCCATTAACTCCCCTAAGTGACAGCCTCATGGCTGCCCGTTAACTCCACCCAGTGACAGCCTCATGGCTGCCCATTAACTCCCCCTAAGTGACAGCCTCATGGCTGCCCATTAACTCCACCCAGTGACAGCCTCATGGCTGCCCATTAACTCCCCTCAGTGACAGCCTCATGGCTGCCCATTAACTCCACCCAGTGACAGCCTCATGGCTGCCCATTAACTCCCCTAAGTGACAGCCTCATGGCTGCCCGTTAACTCCACCCAGTGACAGCCTCATGGCTGCCCATTAACTCCACCCAGTGACAGCCTCATGGCTGCCCATTAACTCCACCCAGTGACAGCCTCATGGCTGCCCATTAACTCCACCCAGTGACAGCCTCATGGCTGCCCATTAACTCCCCTCAGTGACAGCCTCATGGCTGCCCATTAACTCCCCCAGTGACAGCCTCATGGCTGCCCGTTAACTCCACCCAGTGACAGCCTCATGGCTGCCCATTAACTCCACCCAGTGACAGCCTCATGGCTGCCCATTAACTCCCCTCAGTGACAGCCTCATGGCTGCCCATTAACTCCACCCAGTGACAGCCTCATGGCTGCCCGTTAACTCCCCTCAGTGACAGCCTCATGGCTGCCCATTAACTCCACCCAGTGACAGCCTCATGGCTGCCCATTAACTCCCCTCAGTGACAGCCTCATGGCTGCCCCTTAACTCCACCCAGTGACAGCCTCATGGCTGCCCGTTAACTCCACCCAGTGACAGCCTCATGGCTGCCCATTAACTCCACCCAGTGACAGCCTCATGGCTGCCCATTAACTCCACCCAGTGACAGCCTCATGGCTGCCCATTAACTCCACCCAGTGACAGCCTCATGGCTGCCCATTAACTCCCCTCAGTGACAGCCTCATGGCTGCCCGTTAACTCCACCCAGTGACAGCCTCATGGCTGCCCATTAACTCCACCCAGTGACAGCCTCATGGCTGCCCATTAACTCCACCCAGTGACAGCCTCATGGCTGCCCATTAACTCCACCCAGTGACAGCCTCATGGCTGCCCATTAACTCCCCTCAGTGACAGCCTCATGGCTGCCCATTAACTCCCCCAGTGACAGCCTCATGGCTGCCCGTTAACTCCACCCAGTGACAGCCTCATGGCTGCCCATTAACTCCACCCAGTGACAGCCTCATGGCTGCCCATTAACTCCCCTCAGTGACAGCCTCATGGCTGCCCATTAACTCCACCCAGTGACAGCCTCATGGCTGCCCGTTAACTCCCCTCAGTGACAGCCTCATGGCTGCCCATTAACTCCACCCAGTGACAGCCTCATGGCTGCCCATTAACTCCCCTCAGTGACAGCCTCATGGCTGCCCGTTAACTCCACCCAGTGACAGCCTCATGGCTGCCCGTTAACTCCACCCAGTGACAGCCTCATGGCTGCCCATTAACTCCCCTCAGTGACAGCCTCATGGCTGCCCATTAACTCCACCCAGTGACAGCCTCATGGCTGCCCATTAACTCCCCTCAGTGACAGCCTCATGGCTGCCCATTAACTCCCCCCAGTGACAGCCTCATGGCTGCCCGTTAACTCCCCTCAGTGACAGCCTCATGGCTGCCCATTAACTCCACCCAGTGACAGCCTCATGGCTGCCCGTTAACTCCACCTCAGTGACAGCCTCATGGCTGCCCATTAACTCCACCAAGTGACAGCCTCATGGCTGCCCATTAACTCCCCTAAGTGACAGCCTCATGGCTGCCCGTTAACTCCACCCAGTGACAGCCTCATGGCTGCCCGTTAACTCCACCCAGTGACAGCCTCATGGCTGCCCATTAACTCCCCTCAGTGACAGCCTCATGGCTGCCCATTAACTCCACCCAGTGACAGCCTCATGGCTGCCCATTAACTCCCCTCAGTGACAGCCTCATGGCTGCCCATTAACTCCCCCAGTGACAGCCTCATGGCTGCCCGTTAACTCCACCCAGTGACAGCCTCATGGCTGCCCATTAACTCCCCTAAGTGACAGCCTCATGGCTGCCCGTTAACTCCACCCAGTGACAGCCTCATGGCTGCCCATTAACTCCACCCAGTGACAGCCTCATGGCTGCCCATTAACTCCCCTAAGTGACAGCCTCATGGCTGCCCGTTAACTCCACCCAGTGACAGCCTCATGGCTGCCCATTAACTCCCCTCAGTGACAGCCTCATGGCTGCCCGTTAACTCCACCCAGTGACAGCCTCATGGCTGCCCGTTAACTCCACCCAGTGACAGCCTCATGGCTGCCCATTAACTCCCCTCAGTGACAGCCTCATGGCTGCCCATTAACTCCACCCAGTGACAGCCTCATAGCTGCCCATTATCTCCCCTCAGTGACAGCCTCATGGCTGCCCATTAACTCCCCCCAGTGACAGCCTCATGGCTGCCCGTTAACTCCACCCAGTGACAGCCTCATGGCTGCCCATTAACTCCCCTAAGTGACAGCCTCATGGCTGCCCGTTAACGCCACCCAGTGACAGCCTCATGGCTGCCCATTAACTCCACCCAGTGACAGCCTCATGGCTGCCCATTAACTCCCCTAAGTGACAGCCTCATGGCTGCCCGTTAACTCCACCCAGTGACAGCCTCATGGCTGCCCATTAACTCCCCTAAGTGACAGCCTCATGGCTGCCCGTTAACTCCACCCAGTGACAGCCTCATGGCTGCCCATTAACTCCACCCAGTGACAGCCTCATGGCTGCCCATTAACTCCACCCAGTGACAGCCTCATGGCTGCCCGTTAACTCCACCCAGTGACAGCCTCATGGCTGCCCATTAACTCCACCCAGTGACAGCCTCATGGCTGCCCATTAACTCCACCCAGTGACAGCCTCATGGCTGCCCATTAACTCCACCCAGTGACAGCCTCATGGCTGCCCATTAACTCCCCTCAGTGACAGCCTCATGGCTGCCCATTAACTCCCCCAGTGACAGCCTCATGGCTGCCCGTTAACTCCACCCAGTGACAGCCTCATGGCTGCCCGTTAACTCCACCCAGTGACAGCCTCATGGCTGCCCATTAACTCCCCTCAGTGACAGCCTCATGGCTGCCCATTAACTCCACCCAGTGACAGCCTCATGGCTGCCCATTAATTCTCCTCAGTGACAGCCTCATGGCTGCCCATTAACTCCCCCCAGTGACAGCCTCATGGCTGCCCGTTAACTCCACCCAGTGACAGCCTCATGGCTGCCCATTAACTCCCCTAAGTGACAGCCTCATGGCTGCCCGTTAACTCCACCCAGTGACAGCCTCATGGCTGCCCATTAACTCCACCCAGTGACAGCCTCATGGCTGCCCATTAACTCCCCTCAGTGACAGCCTCATGGCTGCCCGTTAACTCCACCCAGTGACAGCCTCATGGCTGCCCATTAACTCCCCTCAGTGACAGCCTCATGGCTGCCCGTTAACTCCACCCAGTGACAGCCTCATGGCTGCCCATTAACTCCACCCAGTGACAGCCTCATGGCTGCCCATTAACTCCACCCAGTGACAGCCTCATGGCTGCCCGTTAACTCCACCCAGTGACAGCCTCATGGCTGCCCATTAACTCCACCCAGTGACAGCCTCATGGCTGCCCATTAACTCCACCCAGTGACAGCCTCATGGCTGCCCATTAACTCCACCCAGTGACAGCCTCATGGCTGCCCATTAACTCCCCTCAGTGACAGCCTCATGGCTGCCCATTAACTCCCCCAGTGACAGCCTCATGGCTGCCCGTTAACTCCACCCAGTGACAGCCTCATGGCTGCCCATTAACTCCACCCAGTGACAGCCTCATGGCTGCCGATTAACTCCCCTCAGTGACAGCCTCATGGCTGCCCATTAGCTCCACCCAGTGACAGCCTCATGGCTGCCCGTTAACTCCCCTCAGTGACAGCCTCATGGCTGCCCATTAACTCCACCCAGTGACAGCCTCATGGCTGCCCATTAACTCCCCTAAGTGACAGCCTCATGGCTGCCCGTTAACTCCACCCAGTGACAGCCTCATGGCTGCCCGTTAACTCCACCCAGTGACAGCCTCATGGCTGCCCATTAACTCCCCTCAGTGACAGCCTCATGGCTGCCCATTAACTCCACCCAGTGACAGCCTCATAGCTGCCCATTATCTCCCCTCAGTGACAGCCTCATGGCTGCCCATTAACTCCCCCCAGTGACAGCCTCATGGCTGCCCGTTAACTCCACCCAGTGACAGCCTCATGGCTGCCCATTAACTCCCCTAAGTGACAGCCTCATGGCTGCCCGTTAACGCCACCCAGTGACAGCCTCATGGCTGCCCATTAACTCCACCCAGTGACAGCCTCATGGCTGCCCATTAACTCCCCTAAGTGACAGCCTCATGGCTGCCCGTTAACTCCACCCAGTGACAGCCTCATGGCTGCCCATTAACTCCCCTAAGTGACAGCCTCATGGCTGCCCATTAACTCCACCCAGTGACAGCCTCATGGCTGCCCATTAACTCTCCTAAGTGACAGCCTCATGGCTGCCCATTAACTCCACCCAGTGACAGCCTCATGGCTGCCCATTAACTCCCCTAAGTGACAGCCTCATGGCTGCCCGTTAACGCCACCCAGTGACAGCCTCATGGCTGCCCATTAACTCCACCCAGTGACAGCCTCATGGCTGCCCATTAACTCCACCCAGTGACAGCCTCATGGCTGCCCATTAACTCCACCCAGTGACAGCCTCATGGCTGCCCATTAATTCCCCTCAGTGACAGCCTCATGGCTGCCCATTAACTTCCCCCAGTGACAGCCTCATGGCTGCCCGTTAACTCCACCCAGTGACAGCCTCATGTCTGCCCATTAACTCCACCCAGTGACAGCCTCATGGCTGCCGATTAACTCCCCTCAGTGACAGCCTCATGGCTGCCCATTAACTCCACCCAGTGACAGCCTCATGGCTGCCCGTTAACTCCCCTCAGTGACAGCCTCATGGCTGCCCATTAACTCCACCCAGTGACAGCCTCATGGCTGCCCATTAACTCCCCTAAGTGACAGCCTCATGGCTGCCTGTTAACTCCACCCAGTGACAGCCTCATGGCTGCCCGTTAACTCCACCCAGTGACAGCCTCATGGCTGCCCATTAACTCCACCCAGTGACAGCCTCATGGCTGCCCATTAACTCCCCTAAGTGACAGCCTCATGGCTGCCCATTAACTCCACCCAGTGACAGCCTCATGGCTGCCCATTAACTCCCCTAAGTGACAGCCTCATGGCTGCCCGTTAACTCCACCCAGTGACAGCCTCATGGCTGCCCATTAACTCCACCCAGTGACAGCCTCATGGCTGCCCATTAACTCCACCCAGTGACAGCCTCATGGCTGCCCATTAACTCCACCCAGTGACAGCCTCATGGCTGCCCATTAACTCCGCTCAGTGACAGCCTCATGGCTGCCCATTAACTCCCCCAGTGACAGCCTCATGGCTGCCCGTTAACTCCACCCAGTGACAGCCTCATGGCTGCCCATTAACTCCACCCAGTGACAGCCTCATGGCTGCCGATTAACTCCCCTCAGTGACAGCCTCATGGCTGCCCATTAACTCCACCCAGTGACAGCCTCATGGCTGCCCGTTAACTCCCCTCAGTGACAGCCTCATGGCTGCCCATTAACTCCACCAAGTGACAGCCTCATGGCTGCCCATTAACTCCCCTAAGTGACAGCCTCATGGCTGCCCGTTAACTCCACCCAGTGACAGCCTCATGGCTGCCCGTTAACTCCACCCAGTGACAGCCTCATGGCTGCCCATTAACTCCCCTCAGTGACAGCCTCATGGCTGCCCATTAACTCCACCCAGTGACAGCCTCATAGCTGCCCATTAATCTCCCCTCAGTGACAGCCTCATGGCTGCCCATTAACTCCCCCCAGTGACAGCCTCATGGCTGCCCGTTAACTCCACCCAGTGACAGCCTCATGGCTGCCCATTAACTCCCCTAAGTGACAGCCTCATGGCTGCCCGTTAACGCCACCCAGTGACAGCCTCATGGCTGCCCATTAACTCCACCCAGTGACAGCCTCATGGCTGCCCATTAACTCCCCTAAGTGACAGCCTCATGGCTGCCCGTTAACTCCACCCAGTGACAGCCTCATGGCTGCCCATTAACTCCCCTAAGTGACAGCCTCATGGCTGCCCGTTAACTCCACCCAGTGACAGCCTCATGGCTGCCCATTAACTCCACCCAGTGACAGCCTCATGGCTGCCCATTAACTCCACCCAGTGACAGCCTCATGGCTGCCCGTTAACGCCACCCAGTGACAGCCTCATGGCTGCCCATTAACTCCACCCAGTGACAGCCTCATGGCTGCCCATTAACTCCACCCAGTGACAGCCTCATGGCTGCCCATTAACTCCACCCAGTGACAGCCTCATGGCTGCCCATTAACTTCCTCTCAGTGACAGCCTCATGGCTGCCCATTAACTTCCACCCAGTGACAGCCTCATGGCTGCCCTTTAACTCCACCCAGTGACAGCCTCATGGCTGCCCATTAACTCCACCCAGTGACAGCCTCATGGCTGCCCGATTAACTCCCCTCAGTGACAGCCTCATGGCTGCCCATTAACTCCACCCAGTGACAGCCTCATGGCTGCCCGTTAACTCCCCTCAGTGACAGCCTCATGGCTGCCCATTAACTCCCCTCAGTGACAGCCTCATGGCTGCCCGTTAACTCCACCCAGTGACAGCCTCATGGCTGCCCATTAACTCCACCCAGTGACAGCCTCATGGCTGCCCATTAACTCCCCTAAGTGACAGCCTCATGGCTGCCCGTTAACTCCACCCAGTGACAGCCTCATGGCTGCCCATTAACTCCCCTCAGTGACAGCCTCATGGCTGCCCATTAACTCCACCCAGTGACAGCCTCATGGCTGCCCATTAACTCCCCTAAGTGACAGCCTCATGGCTGCCCATTAACTGCACCCAGTGACAGCCTCATGGCTGCCCATTAACTCCCCTAAGTGACAGCCTCATGGCTGCCCGTTAACTCCACCCAGTGACAGCCTCATGGCTGCCCATTAACTCCACCCAGTGACAGCCTCATGGCTGCCCATTAACTCCACCCAGTGACAGCCTCATGGCTGCCCATTAACTCCACCCAGTGACAGCCTCATGGCTGCCCATTAATTATCCGCAGTGACAGCCTCATGGCTGCCCATTAACTCCCCCAGTGACAGCCTCATGGCTGCCCATTAACTCCACCCAGTGACAGCCTCATGGCTGCCCATTAACTCCACCCAGTGACAGCCTCATGGCTGCCGATTAACTCCCCTCAGTGACAGCCTCATGGCTGCCCATTAACTCCACCCAGTGACAGCCTCATGGCTGCCCGTTAACTCCACCTCAGTGACAGCCTCATGGCTGCCCATTAACTCCACTCAGTGACAGCCTCATGGCTGCCCATTAACTCCCCTAAGTGACAGCCTCATGGCTGCCCGTTAACTCCACCCAGTGACAGCCTCATGGCTGCCCGTTAACTCCACCCAGTGACAGCCTCATGGCTGCCCATTAACTCCCCTCAGTGACAGCCTCATGGCTGCCCATTAACTCCACCCAGTGACAGCCTCATAGCTGCCCATTAACTCCCCTCAGTGACAGCCTCATGGCTGCCCATTAACTCCCCCAGTGACAGCCTCATGGCTGCCCGTTAACTCCACCCAGTGACAGCCTCATGGCTGCCCATTAACTCCCCTAAGTGACAGCCTCATGGCTGCCCGTTAACTCCACCCAGTGACAGCCTCATGGCTGCCCATTAACTCCACCCAGTGACAGCCTCATGGCTGCCCATTAACTCCCCTAAGTGACAGCCTCATGGCTGCCCGTTAACTCCACCCAGTGACAGCCTCATGGCTGCCCATTAACTCCCCTAAGTGACAGTCTCATGGCTGCCCGTTAACTCCACCCAGTGACAGCCTCATGGCTGCCCATTAACTCCACCCAGTGACAGCCTCATGGCTGCCCATTTACTCCAACCAGTAACAGCCTCATGGCTGCCCATTAACTCCACCCAGTGACAGCCTCATGGCTGCCCATTAATTCCCCTCAGTGACAGCCTCATGGCTGCCCATTAACTCCCCCCAGTGACAGCCTCATGGCTGCCCGTTAACTCCACCCAGTGACAGCCTCATGGCTGCCCGTTAACTCCCCCAGTGACAGCCTCATGGCTGCCCGTTAACTCCCCTCAGTGACAGCCTCATGGCTGCCCATTAACTCCACCCAGTGACAGCCTCATGGCTGCCCGTTAACTCCACCCAGTGACAGCCTCATGGCTGCCCATTAACTCCCCTAAGTGACAGCCTCATGGCTGCCCGTTAACTCCACCCAGTGACAGCCTCATGGCTGCCCATTAACTCCACCCAGTGACAGCCTCATGGCTGCCCGTTAACTCCCCCAGTGACAGCCTCATGGCTGCCCGTTAACTCCCCTCAGTGACAGCCTCATGGCTGCCCATTAACTCCACCCAGTGACAGCCTCATGGCTGCCCGTTAACTCCACCCAGTGACAGCCTCATGGCTGCCCATTAACTCCCCTCAGTGACAGCCTCATGGCTGCCCATTAACTCCACCCAGTGACAGCCTCATGGCTGCCCGTTAACTCCACCCAGTGACAGCCTCATGGCTGCCCATTAACTCCACCCAGTGACAGCCTCATGGCTGCCCATTAACTCCCCTCAGTGACAGCCTCATGGCTGCCCATTAACTCCACCCAGTGACAGCCTCATGGCTGCCCATTAACTCCACCCAGTGACAGCCTCATGGCTGCCCATTAACTCCACCCAGTGACAGCCTCATGGCTGCCCATTAACTCCCCTCAGTGACAGCCTCATGGCTGCCCATTAACTCCACCCAGTGACAGCCTCATGGCTGCCCGTTAACTCCACCCAGTGACAGCCTCATGGCTGCCCATTAACTCCCCTAAGTGACAGCCTCATGGCTGCCCGTTAACTCCACCCAGTGACAGCCTCATGGCTGCCCATTAACTCCCCTCAGTGACAGCCTCATGGCTGCCCATTAACTCCACCTCAGTGACAGCCTCATGGCTGCCCATTAACTCCACCCAGTGACAGCCTCATGGCTGCCCATTAACTCCCCCCAGTGACAGCCTCATGGCTGCCCGTTAACTCCACCCAGTGACAGCCTCATGGCTGCCCATTAACTCCACCCAGTGACAGCCTCATGGCTGCCCATTAACTCCACCCAGTGACAGCCTCATGGCTGCCCATTAACTCCACCCAGTGACAGCCTCATGGCTGCCCATTAACTCCCCTCAGTGACAGCCTCATGGCTGCCCATTAACTCCCCCCAGTGACAGCCTCATGGCTGCCCGTTAACTCCACCCAGTGACAGCCTCATGGCTGCCCGTTAACTCCACCCAGTGACAGCCTCATGGCTGCCCATTAACTCCACCCAGTGACAGCCTCATGGCTGCCCATTAACTCCCATCAGTGACAGCCTCATGGCTGCCCATTAACTCCACCCAGTGACAGCCTCATGGCTGCCCATTAACTCCCCCCAGTGACAGCCTCATGGCTGCCCATTAACTCCACCCAGTGACAGCCTCATGGCTGCCCATTAACTCCCCCAGTGACAGCCTCATGGCTGCCCATTAACTCCCCTCAGTGACAGCCTCATGGCTGCCCATTAACTCCACCCAGTGACAGCCTCATGGCTGCCCGTTAACTCCCCCCAGTGACAG
>NW_022639408.1:0-25000 GCF_010993605.1 Petromyzon marinus
TACGAGTCTCTGTGGGTCTCTACGAGACGCGATCCGAACGTCGCAACACAATACTCCACCTCAATCCTGGACGCGACTCAACTCCTCCAGTCGTTTCTCTCTCTCTCTCTCTGGTTCATTCGGTAAAGGCACGGAGATAGAATCGCATGGATTCATGGGCCACAGGGACACGGGGGAAGCTTGCTGTAATCGCGTAGATTCCACCTTTTAAAATAAACTATCTACGCGATTTATTGTTAAAAAAAATTCGGTCCCTGTGATCAATGTTATGTTGCAATGACGCCTTTATTTTTTTGGTGATTTGGAAAACGTTTTTTTTTGGTTTTTGGACATGGTTTGTTTTGATTTAAAGCTTTCGTGACTGCAGTAATTCATATTCTTAGTTTTTTCGGTAAAGTCACGTTGAAGAGAAACAACAAAATAATAAAATATATATAAAACAATAAAAAAATTCTCACGACGTTTCGACCATAACTCAAACGGTCGTCTTCAGGTGTGTTGGTTTGCATAAATTTATTTTTAAACGGCGCATTTATTTATTTATAAAAACGTTAGCGCCACGCGCAACGATTTGGCAGTTTATTTAGGACTAGTCCATCTATATTCTGAAAAGAGGAGGGGGAGACGAATTTTTTTATAATGTATGCTGTCTGAAAGCCACTGTAATGGTGAACAATCAATTAAGACCTGAAATGGTTTATCAAATCTTTCCAATGATTGCAGGTCTTAATTGATTGTTCACGCTTACAGTGGCTTTCAGACAGCATACATTATAAAAATATTTCGTCTCCCCCCTCCTCTTTTCAGAACATAGATGGACTAGTCCTAAATAAATTGCCAAATCGCTGCGCGTGGCGCCAACGTTTTATAAATAAATAAATGCGCCGTTTAAAAATAAATTTATGCGAACCAACACACCTGAAGATGACCGTTTGAGTTATGGTCGAAACGTCGTGAGAATTTTTTATTGTTTTATATATATTTTATTATTATTTGTTGTTTCCCTTAAACGTGACTTTACCGAAAAAACTAAGAATATGAATTACTGCAGTCACGAAAGCTTTAAATCAAAATGGTTTGTCTTGTTGTAGTAACGGAGTTAGACTGATGGCCTTAATCTAAGTTGTCTTAGGAATAGGTTTTACCCTTTTAACTGGCACTAAAAAAAACTGACACCTTTATTCAAGGCATCATGTTTGCAATAACCACAACACAAGCAATCAAAATGCAAACAAAAAGAGACAACTCTGATGATGATATTGGCACTGTCCTTGAATTTGATTGGTCCACACCCGAGACGGCTTTTCTTAGAGCCCTTTAGTCTCTCCGCTGGTGTTGGACCAGAAGACGCCAAAAGGCGTTTTGTGCCAGTTAAAAGGGTAAAACCTATTCCTATATCTTGTTACTGGCAAAGGAGGTCTCATAATGTAAGTTGTCTTGTGGTTGTTGTTGTAGTAACGGAGTTAAGACTGATGGCCTTAATCTAAGTTGTCTTGTGGTTGTTGTTGTTGTACGGAGTTAAGACTGATGGCCTTAATCTAAGTTGTCTTGTGGTTGTTGTTGTAGTACGGAGTTAGACTGATGGCCTTAATCTAAGTTGTCTTGTGGTTGTTGTTGTAGTACGGAGTTAGACTGATGGCCTTAATCTAAGTTGTCTTGTGGTTGTTGTTGTTGTAGTAACGGAGTTAGACTGATGGCCTTAATCTAAGCTGTCTAGTGGTTGTTGTTGTAGTATGGAGTTAGACTGATGGCCTTAATCTAAGCTGTCTTGTGGTTGTTGTTGTTGTAGTAACGGAGTTAGACTGATGGCCTTAATCTAAGTTGTCTTGTGGTTGTTGTTGTAGTAACGGAGTTAGACTGATGGCCTTAATCTGAGTTGTCTTAGGAATAGGTTTTACCCTTTTAACTGGCACAAACAAAAACTGACACCTTTATTCAAGGCATCATGTTTGCAATAACCACAACACAAGCAGTCAAAATGCAAACAAAAAGAGACAACTCTGATAATGATATTGGCACTGTCCTTGAATTTGATTGGTCCACACCCGAGACGGCTTTTCTTAGAGCCCTTTAGTCTCTCCGCTGGTGTTGGACCAGAAGACGCCAAAAGGCGTTTTGTGCCAGTTAAAAGGGTAAAACCTATTCCTATATCTTGTTACTGGCAAAGGAGGTCTCATAATGTAAGTTGTCTTGTGGTTGTTGTTGTAGTAACGGAGTTAAGACTGATGGCCTTAATCTAAGTTGTCTTGTGGTTGTTGTTGTTGTACGGAGTTAGACTGATGGCCTTAATCTAAGTTGTCTTGTGGTTGTTGTACGGAGTTAGACTGATGGCCTTAATCTAAGTTGTCTTGTGGTTGTTGTTGTAGTAACGGAGTTAGACTGATGGCCTTAATCTAAGTTGTCTTGTGGTTGTTGTTGTAGTACGGAGTTAGACTGACGGCCTTAATCTAAGTTGTCTTGTGGTTGTTGTTTTTGTTAACTCACAAACTGATGGCCTTAATCTAAGTTGTCTTGTGGTGGTTGTTGTTGTTGTTGTTTGACTTACATCCCAACTGGGATTTTTTTGCACGTAGCGTTGGTGGTGTACCACGCTTTTTGTTCAGGAATATTTTGCCGGTTTCTTGTTTTCTCCCCGTGGATTTTCTGCCTGCGTGCGGTCACAGTCACATTGAAGAAGTTTTCCTCGTCCGTGTTTTTTATTTTTCGTCTGTGTCCGTTAACTCGCAGGGCTATACCGAAATAAATCAACTGAAAACTGGCCAAAAAGAAAGTCCAGAGAGCATTGCATTCCTGAAATCACAGATGCATCAACGCCTGCCTTTATTGAAAGCTCCGCACACCGGAATGAAACCCGGCAGTTCTCGGCCGCGGGACTTAAATACCGAAGCCTCGCTCCCTGCAGCCAAGCACTTGTTGTGTTACGTACAGGCACGGGGAGAGAGAGAGATGAGAGAGTGAGATGAGATGCATGCCCACAGAACACCTAGAGGTTACAGCAGTGTGTGCTGTGTGTGTGGCATTTGGTAACATCACCATCACCGCCGTCGTCATCATCACCACCACCACAACCACCATCATCATCCCAACCACCATCACCACAAATTGATCACCACTACCATCATCACCACCACCACCATCACCACCACCGACACCACAAATTAATCACCACTACGATCACCATCATCACCATCATCATCACCACCACAACCATCACCATCACTACCACCATCACCACAAATTAATCACCACCACCATCATCACCAACACCGCCACCACCACAACCGCCACCATCACTACCACCATCACCACAAATTAATCACCACTACCATCACCACCACCACAACCGCCACCATCCCAACCACCATCACCACAAATTCATCACCACTACCATCATCACCATCATCACCACCACCACCACAACCATCACCATCACTACCACCGTTATCACATCCACCACCACCACAACCACTATCGCCACCACCATTATCACATCCACCACCACTGCCACCATCACCACCACCTCCCTGCGTCTCCCCACCAGAATTGATTGCTACTGTGGGTGGGGTTCACGGTGACCGTGTGGGTGGGTGGGTGGGGTTCACGGTGACCGTGTGGGTGGGTGGGGTTGACGGTGGCTGTGTGGGTGGGTGGGGTTCACGATGGCCGTGTGGGTGGGTGGGTGGGGTTCACGGTGACCGTGTGGGTGGGTGGGGTTGACGGTGGCTGTGTGGGTGGGTGGGGTTCACGATGACCGTGTGGGTGGGTGGGGTTCACGGTGACCGTGTGGGTGGGTGGGTGGGGTTCACGGTGACCGTGTGGGTGGGTGGGGTTGACGGTGGCTGTGTGGGTGGGTGGGTGGGGTTCACGATGGCCGTGTGGGTGGGTGGGGTTCACGATGGCCGTGTGGGTGGGTGGGGTTCACAATGACCGTGTGGGTGGGTGGGTGACCGTGTGGGTGGGTGACCGTGTGGGTGGGTGAGTGACAGTGTGGGTGGGTGACTGTGTGGGTGGGTGACCGTGTGGGTGGGTGGGTGACCGTGTGGGTGGGTGGGTGACCGTGTGGGTGGGTGGGTGGGTGACCGTGTGGGTGGGTGGGTGGGTGACCGTGTGGGTGGGTGGGTGGGTGACCATGTGGGTGGGTGGGTGGGTGACCGTGTGGGTGGGTGGGTGGGTGACCGTGTGGGTGGGTGGGTGGGTGACCGTGTGGGTGGGTGGGTGGGTGACCGTGTGGGTCACCGTGTGGGTGGGTGGGGGTCACAGTGACCGCGTGGGTCACCGCGTGGGTCACCGTGTGGGTCACCGCGTGGGTCACCGTGTGGGTCACCGTGTGGGTCACCGTGTGGGTCACCGTGTGGGTCACCGTGTGGGTCACCGTGTGGGTCACCGCGTGGGTCACCGCGTGGGTCACCGTGTGGGTCACCGTGTGGGTGGGTGGGGGTCACAGTGACCGTGTGGGTCACCGTGTGGGTCACCGCGTGGGTCACCGTGTGGGTCACCGTGTGGGTCACCGTGTGGGTCACCGCGTGGGTCACCGCGTGGGTCACCGCGTGGGTCACCGTGTGGGTCACCGCGTGGGTCACCGTGTGGGTCACCGTGTGGGTCACCGCGTGGGTCACCGTGTGGGTCACCGTGTGGGTCACCGTGTGGGTCACCGTGTCCTTCACGGCGGTCCGGCTCCACCCCCGTCCGCGCCTTGGCAGGAGCTCAGCACCAACTCCTCCAGGACTCGCGAGGGATCAGCGGGGGAGGGGGGGGGCCCCCCACCCCCCCCTCCCCCCCGATCGCCGTGGTGATGGTGGTGGTGGTGAGTGCCGGTGCCGGTGCCGGTGCCGGTGGTGGTGCCGGTGGTGGTGGTGTTGGTGTTGGTGTTGCGCTGTACGGCTTTAAGCGCCCGCTGCACCTCCAGCACACTGAAGCCCATGTCGGTGAAACCGCAGAGAAGCGAAACGAAATGTTCCACCTGGGGAGGGGGAGGGACAGGCCACTCACTCACTCATACACTCATTCACTCATTCAGTCATTCATTCACTCATTCACACACTCATTCATACACACATTCATACACTCACTCACTCATACACACATTCACTCACTCATACATACACTCATTCACTCACTCACTCATACACTCATTCACTCATTCACACACTCACTCACTCATACACTCACTCACTCATACACTCATTCATACACACACTCATTCACTCACTCACTCATTCATACACTCATACACTCACTCACTCATACACTCATACACACATTCATTCACTCACTCATTCACTCATTCATACACTCACTCATTCACTCATTCATACACTCATTCACTCACTCATTCATACACTCATTCACTCACTCATTCATACACTCATTCACTCATTCATTCATTCACTCATTCACTCACTCATTCATACACTCATTCACTCACTCATTCACACACTCACTCATACACTCACTCATTCATCCATTCAGTCACTCATTCATTCACTCATTCACTCACTCACTCATACACTCACTCATTCATACACTCACTCATTCACTCACTCATTCACTCACTCATTCACTCACTCATTCACTCACTCATTCATACACTCGTACACTCACTCACTCATACACTCATTCATTCACTCACTCACTCATTCATACACTCATTCACTCACTCATTCATACACTCACTCATACACTCACTCATACACTCACTCATTCACTCACTCATACACTCACTCATTCACTCACTCATTCATACACTCACTCACTCATACACACATTCACTCACTCATACATACACTCATTCACTCACTCATACACACATACACTCACTCACTCATTCATACACTCACTCACTCATTCATTCATACACTCACTCACTCATACACACATTCACTCACTCATTCATACACTCATTCACTCACTCATACACACATACACTCACTCACTCATACACTCATACACACATTCATTCACTCACTCATTCACTCATTCATACACTCATTCACTCACTCATTCATACACTCATTAACTCACTCATTCATACACTCATTCACTCATTCACTCACTCACTCATACACACTCATTCACGCATACACTCATTCACTCACTCACTCATACACTCATTCACTCACTCACTCATACACTCACTCATTCATACACTCATACATTCATTCAACTCACTCATACACTCATACACTCACTCACTTATACACTCATTCACTCATTCATACATACACTCACTCACTCACTCATACATACACTCACTCATACACTCACTCACTCATACATACACTCACTCATACACTCACTCACTCACTTATACACTCATTCACTCACTCACTCATACATACACTCACTCATACACTCACTCACTCATACACTCACTCACTCATACACTGACTCACTCATACACTCACTCATACATACATTCATTCATTCACTCACTCATTCATACTCATTCACTCACTCATTTATACATACACTCATACATACATACACACACTCACTCACACACACATACACTCATACATACACTCATACACTCACTCATTCATACACACGTACACTCACTCATACACACACTCACTCATACACTCACTCACTCATACACTCACTCACACATACATACACTCACTCATACACTCATTCACTTATACATACACACACTCATTCATACACTCACTCATTCATACACATATACACTCACTCACACATACATACACTCACTCATATATACATACACTCAACTTATACATACACACGTACACTCACTCATACACTCACTCACTCACTCATACACTCACTCATACACTCACTCATACACACGTACACTCCTTCATACACTCACTCATACACACACTCACTCACACACACATACACTCACTCATAAACTCACTCACTCATAAACTCACTCACTCATACACTCACTCATACACTCACTCACTCATACACTCACTCATACATACACTCACTCATACACTCACTCATACACTCACTCACTCATACACTCACTCACTTATACACTCACTCACACACTCACTCACTCACACACTCACTCACTCACACACTCACTCATACACTCATTCACTCACCCACCCACCCACTCACTCACTCACCCACTCACCCACCCACCCACTCACCCACTGACTCACTCACTCACCCACTCACTCACCCACTCACTCCCCCACTCACACACTCACCCACTCACTCACTCACCCACCCACTCACCCACTCACTCACTCACTCACCCACTCACTCACTCACCCACTCACTCACACACTCACCCACTCACTCCCCCACTCACCCACTCACCCACCCACTCACCCACTCACTCATTCACCCACTCCCCCACTCACTCACCCACTCACTCACTCACCCACTCACTCACCACTCACTCACCCACCCACTCACCCACCCATGCAAGTGGCGCTAGACACTGACCTCGGACTCAGAGTTGGGTGAGGCATCTAGCGCCGCGAAAACCAAAGCCTCGGGGTGCCCCTTGTCACAGAGCTTCTGACACCAGCACAGGAAGTCAAATACCTGGGGATGGGGGGTCACGGGGTCACACAGTGGGTCACGGGGTCACACAGTGGGTCACGGGTCACACAGTGGGTCACGGGGTCACACAGTGGGTCACGGGGTCACACAGTGGGTCACGGGTCACACAGTGGGTCACGGATCACAGAGTGACTGGGTCACAGAGTGACTGGGTCACAGAGTGACTGGCTGACTGGGTCACAGAGTGACTGGGTCACAGAGTGACTGGGTCACAGAGTGACTGGCTGACTGGGTCACAGAGTGACTGGGTCACAGAGTGACTGTCACAGAGTGACCGGGTCACAGAGTGACTGGGTGACTGGGTCACAGAGTGACTGGGTCACAGAGTGACTGGGTCACAGAGTGACTGGGTCACAGAGTGACTGTCACAGAGTGACCGGGTCACAGAGTGACTGGGTGACTGGGTCACAGAGTGACTGGGTCACAGAGTGACTGGGTGACTGGGTCACAGAGTGACTGGGTCACAGAGTGACTGGGTCACTGTGTCACAGGGTCACAGAGTGACTGGGTCACACAGTGACTGGGTCACACAGTGACTGGGTCACACAGTGACTGGGTCACAGGGTCACAGAGTGACTGGGTCACAGAGTGACTGGGTCACAGAGTGACTGGGTCACTGTGTCACAGGGTCACAGAGTGACTGGGTCACACAGTGACTGGGTCACACAGTGACTGGGTCACACAGTGACTGGGTCACAGGGTCACAGAGTGACTGGGTCACAGAGTGACTGGGTCACAGAGTGACTGGGTCACAGAGTGACTGGGTCACAGGGTCACAGAGTGACTGGGTCACAGAGTGACTGGGTCACAGAGTGACCGGGTCACAGAGTGACTGGCTGACTGGGTCACAGAGTGACTGGGTCACAGAGTGACTGGGTCACTGTGTCACAGGGTCACAGAGTGACTGGGTCACACAGTGACTGGGTCACACAGTGACTGGGTCACAGAGTGACTGGGTCCCACAGTGACTGGGTCACAGGGTCACAGAGTGACTGGGTCACAGAGTGACTGGGTCACAGAGTGACTGGGTCACAGGGTCACAGAGTGACTTGGTCACAGAGTGACCGGGTCACAGAGTGACTGGGTCACCGGGTCACTGAGTGACTGGGTCACAGAGTGACTATGTCACAGGGTCATAGAGTGACTGGGTCACAGAGTGACTGGGTCACAGGGTCACAGAGTGACTGGGTCACAGAGTGACTGGGTCACAGGGTCACAGAGTGACTGGGTCACACAGTGACTGGGTCACAGGGTCACAGAGTGACTGGGTCACAGGGTGACTGGGTCACAGAGTGACTGGGTCACAGAGTGACTGGGTCACCGGGTCACAGAGTGACTGGGTCACAGAGTGACTGGGTCAACGGGTCACAGAGTGACTGGGTCAACGGGTCACAGAGTGACTGGGTCACAGAGTGACTGGGTCACAGGGTCACAGAGTGACTGGGTCACAGAGTGACTGGGTCACAGAGTCCCAGAGTGACTGGGTCACTGAGTGACTGGGTCACAGAGTGACTAGGTCATAGGGTCACAGAGTGACTGGGTCACAGAGTGACTGGGTCACAGAGTGACTGGGTCACTGAGTGAATGGGTCACTGAGTGACTGGATCACAGAGTGACTGGGACACAGGGTCACAGTGTGACTGGGTCACAGTGTGACTGGGTCACAGAGTGACTGGGTCACAGAGTGACTGGGTCACAGAGTGACTGGGTCACTGAGTGAATGGGTCACTGAGTGACTGGATCACAGAGTGACTGGGACACAGGGTGACTGGGTCACAGTGTGACTGGGTCACAGAGTGACTGGGTCACAGAGTGACTGGGTCACAGAGTGACTGGGTCACCGGGTCACTGAGTGACTGGGTCACAGAGTGACTGGGTCACAGAGTGACTGGGTCACTGAGTGAATGGGTCACTGAGTGACTGGATCACAGAGTGACTGGGACACAGGGTGACTGGGTCACAGGGTCACAGAGTGACTGGGTCACAGAGTGACTGGGTCACAGGTCACAGAGTGACTGGGTCACAGAGTGACTGGGTCACAGAGTGACTGGGTCACAGAGTCACAGTGTGACTGGGTCACAGAGTGACTGGGTCACACAGTGACTGGGTCACAGGGTCACAGAGTGACTGGGTCACAGAGTGACTGGGTGACTGGGTCACAGAGTGACTGGGTCACACAGTGACTGGGTCACACAGTGACTGGGTCACAGGGTCACAGGGTGACTGGGTCACAGGGTCACTGGGTCACAGGGTCACTGAGTGACTGGGTCACAGGGTGACTGGGTCACAGAGTGACTGTGTGACTAGGTCACAGAGTGACTGGGTCACAGAGTGACTGGGTCACAGAGTGACTGGGTCACAGGGTGACTGGGTCACAGAGTGACTGGGTCACAGAGTGACTGGATCACAGAGTGACTGGGACACAGGGTGACTGGGTCACAGGGTCACCGTGTGACTGGGTCACAGAGTGACTGGGTCACAGAGTGACTGGGTCACAGAGTGACTGGGTCACAGAGTGACTGGGTCACTGAGTGAATGGGTCACTGAGTGACTGGATCACAGAGTGACTGGGACACAGGGTGACTGGGTCACAGGGTCACAGTGTGACTGGGTCACAGAGTGACTGGGTCACAGAGTGACTGGGTCACAGAGTGACTGGGTCACCGGGTCACTGAGTGACTGGGTCACAGAGTGACTGGGTCACAGAGTGACTGGGTCACTGAGTGAATGGGTCACTGAGTGACTGGATCACAGAGTGACTGGGACACAGGGTGACTGGGTCACAGGGTCACAGAGTGACTGGGTCACAGAGTGACTGGGTCACAGAGTCCCAGAGTGACTGGGTCACAGAGTGACTGGGTCACAGAGTGACTGGGTCACAGAGTCACAGTGTGACTGGGTCACAGAGTGACTGGGTCACACAGTGACTGGGTCACAGGGTCACAGAGTGACTGGGTCACAGAGTGACTGGGTGACTGGGTCACAGAGTGACTGGGTCACACAGTGACTGGGTCACACAGTGACTGGGTCACAGGGTCACAGGGTGACTGGGTCACAGGGTCACTGGGTCACAGGGTCACTGAGTGACTGGGTCACAGGGTGACTGGGTCACAGAGTGACTGGGTGACTGGGTCACAGAGTGACTGGGTCACACAGTGACTGGGTCACACAGTGACTGGGTCACAGGGTCACAGGGTGACTGGGTCACAGGGTCACTGGGTCACAGGGTCACTGAGTGACTGGGTCACAGGGTGACTGGGTCACAGAGTGACTGTGTGACTAGGTCACAGAGTGACTGGGTCACAGAGTGACTGGGTCACTGAGTGACTGGGTCACAGGGTGACTGGGTCACAGAGTGACTGTGTGACTAGGTCACAGAGTGACTGGGTCACAGAGTGACTGGGTCACTGAGTGACTGGGTCACAGAGTGACTGGGTCACAGAGTGACTGGGTCACTGAGTGACTGGGTCACAGAGTCACTGGGTCACACAGTGACTGGGTCACAGAGTAACTGGGTCACAGAGTCACTGGGTCACAGGGTCACAGAGTGACTGGGTCACAGGTTCACAGAGTGACTGGGTCACAGAGTGACTGGGTCACAGAGTGACTGGGTCACAGAGTGACTGGGTCACAGAGTGACTGGGTCACAGAGTGACTGGGTCACAGGGTCACAGAGTGACTGGGTCACAGAGTGACTGGGTCACAGAGTGACTGGGTCACAGGGTCACAGAGTGACTGGGTCACAGAGTGACTGGGTCACAGAGTGACTGGGTCACAGAGTGACTGGGTCACAGAGTGACTGGGTCACAGAGTGACTGGGTCACAGAGTGACTGGGTCACAGGGTCACAGAGTGACTGGGTCACAGAGTGACTGGGTCACAGAGTGACTGGGTCACAGAGTGACTGGGTCACAGAGTGACTGGGTCACAGAGTGACTGGGTGACTGGGTCACAGAGTGACTGGGTCACAGAGTGACTGGGTCACAGAGTGACTGGGTCACAGAGTGACTGGGTCACAGGGTCACAGAGTGACTGGGTCACAGAGTGACTGGGTCACAGAGTGACTGGGTCACGGGTCACAGAGTGACTGGGCCACAGAGTGACTGGGTCATCGAGTGACTGGGTCACGGGTCACAGAGTGACTGGGTCACACAGTGACTGGGTCACAGAGTGACTGGGTCACAGAGTGACTGGGTCACAGGGCCACGGTAATTGGGTCACCGGGTCAAAGGATCCCTCTCTCCCCCCCCCCCCCTAACACCCCGTGCCCTGGCCCCGCCCCCGTTGCCATGGGTTACCCACGCCGTCCTGGTCGTTGCCACGGGAACGCAGCGCCCTTGCCACGCGGTGCCCCGGGTAGCCCATGGCCTCCATGGCCGTGGCCAATCCCGACAGCTCGGACGGGTAGGGGGGGGAGGGGCACGCGGGGGGAGACGGGGGGGGCGCGGGGGAGGGGACCTGCGTGTGTGAGTGTGTGTGCGAGTGTGTGTGTGAGTGTGTGTGTGTGAGTGAGTGTGTGTGTGGGTGAGTGTGGGTGGGTGATTGTGTGAGTGTGTGTGTGGGTGGGTTGGTGAGTGGGTGGGTGAGTGGGTGAGTGGGTGAGTGAGTGTGTGTGAGAGTGTGTGTGGGTTGGTGAGTGGGTGGGTGAGTGGGTGGAGGAGTGCGTGAGTGTGCGAGTGTGTGTGTGAGAGTGTGTGTGAGTGTGTGCGAGTGTGTGTGTGTGAGTGTGTGAGTGTGTGAGTGTGTGTGCGAGTGTGTGAGTGTATATGAGTGTGTGTGTGAGTGTGTGTGTGAGTGTGTGTGAGTGTGTGTGAGTGTGTGTGTATATGAGTGTGTGTGAGTGTGTGTGAGTGTGTGAGTGTCAGTGTGTGTGAGTGTGTGAGTGAGTGTGTGTGTGAGTGTATATGAGTGTGTGAGTGTATATGAGTGTGTGTGTGAGTGTGTGCGAGTGTGTGTGAGTGTATATGAGTGTGTGTGTGTGAGTGTGTGTGTGAGTGTGTGTGAGTGTGTGTGTGAGTGTGTGTGCGAGTTTGCGAGTGTGCGTGTGTGTGTGAGTGTATATGAGTGTGTGTGTGAGTGTATATGAGTGTGTGTGTGAGTGTGTGTGAGTGTGTGTGTGAGTGTGTGAGTGTGTGTGTGAGTGTGTGTGAGTGTGTGTGAGTGTGAGTAAGTGTGTGAGTGTGTGTGTGTGAGTGTGTGAGTGAGTGTGTGTTTGAGTGTGTGTGTGTGTGTGAGTGTGTGAGTGTATATTAGTGTGTGAGTGTGAGTGAGTGTGTGAGTGTGTGTGTGAGAGACAAGGGTTTGAACATCATCAGCCCCACTGAGTGGGTGATAGCAAATCTAGAATGAAAGCAAAGCCACAGCCAATCAGACAACCTGCAGTGTGAGTAGACTGGTGACCACGGGAGGTAATGACAGGAGAGTCAGCCAGCAGTGTGAGTGGACTGGTGACCACGGGAGGTAATGACAGGGGGAGTCAGCTGTGAGTGTGAGTGGACTGGTGGCCACGGGAGGTGATGACAGGGGAGTCAGCTGTGAGTGTGAGTGGACTGGTGGCCACGGGAGGTGATGACAGGGGAGTCAGCTGTGAGTGTGAGTGGACTAGTGGCCACGGGAGGTAGTGACAGGGGAGTCAGCCTGCAGTGTGAGTGGACTGGTGGCCACAGGAGGTAATGACAGGGGAGTCAGCTGTGAGTGTGAGTAGACTGGTGGCCACGGGAGGTAATGACAGGGGAGTTAGCCTGCAGTGTGAGTAGACTGGTGACCACGGGAGGTAATGACAGGGGAGTCAGCTGTGAGTGTGAGTGGACTGGTGACCACGGGAGGTAATGACAGGGGAGTCAGCCTGGAGTGTGAGTGGACTAGTGGCCAACACGGTTAGTGGTCAACACGGTTAGTGGTCAACACGGTTAGTAGTCAACACGGTTAGTAGTCAACACGGTTAGTAGTCAACACGGTTAGTGGTCAACACGGTTAGTAGTCAACACGGTTAGTAGTCAACACGGTTAGTAGTCAACACGGTTAGTGGTCAACACGGTTAGTAGTCAACACGGTTAGTAGTCAACACGGTTAGTGGTCAACACGGTTAGTAGTCAACACGGTTAGTAGTCAACACGGTTAGTAGTCAACACGGTTAGTAGTCAACACGGTTAGTAGTCAACACGGTTAGTAGTCAACACAGTTAGTAGTCAACACGGTTAGTAGTCAACACGGTTAGTGGTCAACACGGTTAGTAGTCAACACGGTTAGTAGTCAACACGGTTAGTGGTCAACACGGTTAGTAGTCAACACGGTTAGTAGTCAACACGGTTAGTGGTCAACACGGTTAGTGGTCAACACGGTTAGTAGTCAACACGGTTAGTGGTCAACACGGTTAGTGGTCAACACGGTTAGTGGTCAACACGGTTAGTGGTCAACACGGTTAGTGGTCAACACGGTTAGTAGTCAACACGGTTAGTAGTCAACACGGTTAGTAGTCAACCACGGTTAGTAGTCAACACGGTTAGTGGTCAACACGGTTAGTGGTCAACACGGTTAGTGGTCAACACGGTTAGTGGTCAACACGGTTAGTAGTCAACACGGTTAGTGGTCAACACGGTTAGTGGTCAACACGGTTAGTAGTCAACACGGTTAGTAGTCAACACGGATAGTAGTCAACACGGTTAGTAGTCAACACGGTTAGTGGTCAACACGGTTAGTAGTCAACACGGTTAGTAGTCAACACGGTTAGTAGTCAACACGGTTAGTGGTCAACACGGTTAGTGGTCAACACGGTTAGTGGTCAACACGGTTAGTGGTCAACACGGTTAGTAGTCAACACGGTTAGTGGTCAACACGGTTAGTAGTCAACACGGTTAGTGGTCAACACGGTTAGTAGTCAACACGGTTAGTGGTCAACACGGTTAGTGGTCAACACGGTTAGTAGTCAACACGGTTAGTTGTCAACACGGTTAGTAGTCAACACGGTTAGTGGTCAACACGGTTAGTGGTCAACACGGTTAGTAGTCAACACGGTTAGTAGTCAACACGGTTAGTGGTCAACACGGTTAGTAGTCAACACGGTTAGTAGTCAACACGGTTAGTGGTCAACACGGTTAGTAGTCAACACGGTTAGTAGTCAACACGGTTAGTAGTCAACACGGTTAGTAGTCAACACGGTTAGTGGTCAACACGGTTAGTGGTCAACACGGTTAGTAGTCAACACGGTTAGTGGTCAACACGGTTAGTAGTCAACACGGTTAGTGGTCAACACGGTTAGTGGTCAACACGGTTAGTGGTCAACACGGTTAGTGGTCAACACGGTTAGTAGTCAACACGGTTAGTGGTCAACACGGTTAGTGGTCAACACGGTTAGTAGTCAACACGGTTAGTAGTCAACACGGTTAGTAGTCAACACGGTTAGTAGTCAACACGGTTAGTAGTCAACACGGTTAGTAGTCAACACGGTTAGTAGTCAACACGGTTAGTAGTCAACACGGTTAGTAGTCAACACGGTTAGTAGTCAACACGGTTAGTAGTCAACACGGTTAGTGGTCAACACGGTTAGTGGTCAACACGGTTAGTGGTCAACACGGTTAGTGGTCAACACGGTTAGTAGTCAACACGGTTAGTAGTCAACACGGTTAGTGGTCAACACGGTTAGTGGTCAACACGGTTAGTAGTCAACACGGTTAGTAGTCAACACGGTTAGTAGTCAACACGGTTAGTAGTCAACACGGTTAGTAGTCAACACGGTTAGTGGTCAACACGGTTAGTGGTCAACACGGTTAGTAGTCAACACGGTTAGTAGTCAACACGGTTAGTAGTCAACACGGTTAGTAGTCAACACGGTTAGTAGTCAACACGGTTAGTAGTCAACACGGTTAGTGGTCAACACGGTTAGTGGTCAACACGGTTAGTAGTCAACACGGTTAGTGGTCAACACGGTTAGTGGTCAACACGGTTAGTAGTCAACACGGTTAGTAGTCAACACGGTTAGTGGTCAACACGGTTAGTAGTCAACACGGTTAGTAGTCAACACGGTTAGTGGTCAACACGGTTAGTGGTCAACACGGTTAGTAGTCAACACGGTTAGTGGTCAACACGGTTAGTGGTCAACACGGTTAGTGGTCAACACGGTTAGTAGTCAACACGGTTAGTGGTCAACACGGTTAGTGGTCAACACGGTTAGTAGTCAACACGGTTAGTAGTCAACACGGTTAGTGGTCAACACGGTTAGTGGTCAACACGGTTAGTGGTCAACACGGTTAGTAGTCAACACGGTTAGTAGTCAACACGGTTAGTAGTCAACACGGTTAGTGGTCAACACGGTTAGTAGTCAACACGGTTAGTGGTCAACACGGTTAGTAGTCAACACGGTTAGTAGTCAACACGGTTAGTAGTCAACACGGTTAGTGGTCAACACGGTTAGTGGTCAACACGGTTAGTAGTCAACACGGTTAGTAGTCAACACGGTTAGTAGTCAACACGGTTAGTGGTCAACACGGTTAGTGGTCAACACGGTTAGTAGTCAACACGGTTAGCAGTTAACACGGTTAGTAGTCAACACGGTTAGTAGTCAACACGGTTAGTGGTCAACACGGTTAGTAGTCAACACGGTTAGTGGTCAACACGGTTAGTAGTCAACACGGTTAGTAGTCAACACGGTTAGTGGTCAACACGGTTAGTAGTCAACACGGTTAGTAGTCAACACGGTTAGCGGTCAACACGGTTAGCAGTCAACACGGTTAGTAGTCAACACGGTTAGTGGTCAACACGGTTAGTAGTCAACACGGTTAGTAGTCAACACGGTTAGTAGTCAACACGGTTAGTAGTCAACACGGTTAGTAGTCAACACGGTTAGTAGTCAACACGGTTAGTAGTCAACACGGTTAGTAGTCAACACGGTTAGTAGTCAACACGGTTAGTAGTCAACACGGTTAGTGGTCAACACGGTTAGTAGTCAACACGGTTAGTAGTCAACACGGTTAGTGGTCAACACGGTTAGTGGTCAACACGGTTAGTGGTCAACACGGTTAGTAGTCAACACGGTTAGTAGTCAACACGGTTAGTAGTCAACACGGTTAGTAGTGAACACGGTTAGTAGTGAACACGGTTAGTAGTCAACACGGTTAGTGGTCAACACGGTTAGTGGTCCACACGGTTAGTAGTCAACACGGTTAGTAGTCAACACGGTTAGTGGTCAACACGGTTAGTGGTCAACACGGTTAGTGGTCAACACGGTTAGTGGTCAACACGGTTAGTAGTCAACACGGTTAGTAGTCAACACGGTTAGTAGTCAACACGGTTAGTAGTCAACACGGTTAGTAGTCAACACGGTTAGTAGTCAACACGGTTAGTAGTCAACACGGTTAGTAGTCAACACGGTTAGTAGTCAACACGGTTAGTAGTCAACACGGTTAGTAGTCAACACGGTTAGTAGTCACACGGTTAGTAGTCAACACGGTTAGTAGTCAACACGGTTAGTGGTCAACACGGTTAGTGGTCAACACGGTTAGTAGTCAACACGGTTAGCAGTTAACACGGTTAGTAGTCAACACGGTTAGTAGTCAACACGGTTAGTGGTCAACACGGTTAGTAGTCAACACGGTTAGTGGTCAACACGGTTAGTAGTCAACACGGTTAGTAGTCAACACGGTTAGTGGTCAACACGGTTAGTAGTCAACACGGTTAGTAGTCAACACGGTTAGCGGTCAACACGGTTAGCAGTCAACACGGTTAGTAGTCAACACGGTTAGTGGTCAACACGGTTAGTAGTCAACACGGTTAGTAGTCAACACGGTTAGTAGTCAACACGGTTAGTAGTCAACACGGTTAGTAGTCAACACGGTTAGTAGTCAACACGGTTAGTAGTCAACACGGTTAGTAGTCAACACGGTTAGTAGTCAACACGGTTAGTAGTCAACACGGTTAGTGGTCAACACGGTTAGTAGTCAACACGGTTAGTAGTCAACACGGTTAGTGGTCAACACGGTTAGTGGTCAACACGGTTAGTGGTCAACACGGTTAGTAGTCAACACGGTTAGTAGTCAACACGGTTAGTAGTCAACACGGTTAGTAGTGAACACGGTTAGTAGTGAACACGGTTAGTAGTCAACACGGTTAGTGGTCAACACGGTTAGTGGTCCACACGGTTAGTAGTCAACACGGTTAGTAGTCAACACGGTTAGTGGTCAACACGGTTAGTGGTCAACACGGTTAGTGGTCAACACGGTTAGTAGTCAACACGGTTAGCAGTCAACCCATCAGCTACTGCTCACCTGACTGCTCCAAACTATTTCAGACTCCTCCTCTTCTGCCGCTGCCGCAACGCCCGGAAGCTTCTCCCCCGCCGGCACCGCCACAGTCCCACCGCCACCACCACCACCGGCACCACCACCACCACCACCGCCACCACCGCCACCGGCACCACCGCCGCCTTCCGCTCCGTCGCACTCCAGATCGGCGAGTGTCGGGAAGGAGAGTGAGCGGATGCTGTTCGCCGACCCCACGGCCCACAGCGCCGAGGCCGCCGCCGCTGCCGCCGTGGCTTCACCGCCACCGCCGCCGCCGTTTCCGTCGCGCGTCAGCCGGACGTACGGACGGTGAGCGGCGGCCGGGGCCGCCCGCCGCCGGTCGTCGTCGCTGCCGTGACCGCCGCCGGAGCCGCCGGCGGCAGCCCCGGCGGAGCCGCCGCCGGAGCCGCGTCCCGCCGGGCTGATCCGCGGCTCGGCGAGGTCCTCAAGGGTCCGCAGGTTCGCGCGGTCGAAGGGGTCCACCCGGCGGCGGTCGAAGGCGGCCGCCGCCGGATCGACGTCGCCGGAGACGTCGGAGACATCGCCGGTGACGTCGGAGACACCGCCGGTGCCGGAGACGCCGGTGCCGGCGGCGTCTCGCCCCGCCAGGATGATCCGCAGCTCGGCGCGGTCGTCCAGCGTCTGCAGCTCCATGTTGTCGAAGGGGTCCTCCTGCCGGTCAAACTCGGCCAGGTTGATGCGGCCGTCGCGGGGCGCGCCGGAGACACCGCCGGCGGAGACGCCGGTGGTGCCGGTGACGCCGGTGCCGGTGCCACCGGTGCCACCGGTGCCGTGGTCCAGAGCCGGCGTGGGGGTGAGGATGTGGCAGTGACGGAGCGTCGCGATCAGCGGATGGACGGACGAGAGTCCATTCTCTTCGCCAGACGCCGCCGACGCCGATGATGCCGATGATGCCGATGATGCCGATGATGCCGCCACGGCCGCCGCCTGCTGCTGCTGCCGCTGCTGCCGCTGGTTGCCGAGTTGCCGCTGGCGAGCGAGGACGAGGGAGGACTCTGCGAGGCAGCGACGCTCCAGAGAGAAGTCGTACTGTGGTGGGTGGGGGGTGGTGGTGGTGGGGGGGTGGTGGTGGTGGTGGGGGTGGAGGGGGTGGTGGTGGGGGGGGTGGTGGGGGGGTGGTGGTGGTGGTGGGGGGGGGGAGACGCAGGAAGGTGGTGGTAGTGGTTGTGATAGTTGTGATGATGGTAGTGGTGGTGGTAGTGATGGTTGTGGTGATAGTGGATGTGATGGTAGTGGTGATGGATGTGGAGAACGGGATATTGATGATGGTAGTGGTGGTGGTAGTGGTGGTGGTAGTGGTGGTGGTAGTGGATGTGATAGTTGTGATGATGGTAGTGGTGGTGATGATGGTGGTGATGGTTGTGGTGATAGTGGATGTGATGGTAGTGGTGATGGTTGTGGTAGTGGTGGTGGATGTGATAATGGTGATGGTTGTGGTGAAGGGGATGTGATGATGGTAGTGGTGATGGTAGTGGTGGTGGATGTGATGATGGTAGTGGTAGTGGTGGTGGATGTGATAATGGTGGTGATGGTTGTGGTGAAGGGGATGTGATGATGGTAGTGGTGGTGGATGTGATGACGGTGGCGATGGCTGTGATGGTAGTGGATGTGATGATGGTGGTGGTTGTGGTGGTGATAATGGTCGTCGTTGTTGTGGTGGTGGTTGTGGTGGTGGATGCGGTGCTTCTGATGGTGGCGGTTATGGTTGTGATGGTGGCTTTTGGTGGTTGTGGCGGAGGGCTGCGATGGTTTGCAACAGTGGTTGCGATTGCATTTGCCGTGATGGTTGTGGTGGCTGTGATAGTTGTGGTTGGTGGTGGCGGTGGTTGTGGCGGTGGGACTCACGGACTGCATCTGTGCTAGGAGGCTGCGCGGGTCAGGCAGAGACAGGCCGAGCGGAGCAGAAACCACGGGAGGGGAGCGGAATGACTCCCCCACGCGGAACACAACGCCGTCCAGAGAGCCACAACCACCACCTGCATCATCATCGTCACAACCATCACCACCATCATCACCACCACCACCATCATCACTACCACTACCACCATCATCATCATCATCACAGAACTACTCTCCCACGCAGAACACAACGCCGTCCAGAGAGCCACAACCACCACCTGCATCATCATCGTCACAACCATCACCACCATCATCATCACTACCATCATCATCATCACCACCATCATCATCATCACTACCACCATCATCACCATCACCACCACCACCATCATCATCACTACCACCACCATCATCATCACAGAACTACTCTCCCACGCAGAACACAACGCCGTCCAGAGAGCCACAACCACCACCTGCATCATCATCATCATCGTCACTACCATCATCATCACCACCACCATCATCACCACCACCACCACCACCATCATCATCACCATCACCACCACCATCATCATCACTACCATCATCATCACCATCATCACCACAACCACCATCATCATCATCACCACCACCACCATCACCATCATCATCACCACCACCACCATCATCACTACCATCATCATCACCACCACCTGCATCATCATCACCACCACCACCACCACCATCATCATCACTACCACTACCACCACCATCATCATCACAGAACTACTCCCCCACGCGGAACACAACGCCGTCCAGAGAGCCACAACCACCACCTGCATCATCATCACCACCACCATCACCATCATTATCACTACCATCATCATCATCACCACCACCACCACCATCATCACAACCACCATCATCATCACTACCACCATCATCACCATCATCACAACCACCACCATCATCACAACCACCACCTGCATCATCATCATCACCACCACCACCATCATCATCACCACCACCACCACCATCATCACCACCACCACCATCATCATCACCACCACCACCATCATCATCACGGAACGACTCCCCCACGCCACAACCACCACCTGCATCATCATCATCATCGTCACTACCATCATCATCATCACCACCACCACCACCACCATCATCATCACTACCATCATCATCACCACCACCACCATCATCATCACTACCATCATCATCACCACCACCACCATCATCATCACTACCACCATCATCACCATCATCACAACCACCACCACCATCATCATCACTACCACCACCATCATCATCATCACAGAACTACTCCCCCACGCAGAACACAACGCCGTCCAGAGAGCCACAACCACCACCTGCATCATCATCATCACAACCATCATCATCATCACAACCATCACCACCACCACCATCATCATCATCACTACCATCATCATCACTACCACCATCATCATCATCAAAACCACCATCATCATCATCACAACCACCATCATCATCATCACAACCACCATCATCATCATCATAATCACAACCACCATCACCATCATCATCACAACCACCACCACCATCATCATCATAACCACCATCACTACCACCATCATCATCATCAAAACCACCATCATCATCATCATAATCACAACCACCACCACCACCATCATCATCACAACCACCACCACCCTCATCACAACCACCACCACCATGATCATCATCACAACCACCATCACCACCACCATCATCATCACCACAACCATCACAACCACCACCATCACGGGACAACTCGCCCACTGCGGAACACAACGCTGTCCAGGGAGCCACAACCACCGACAGCACCACCACCATCATTCATCATCATCACAACCACTCCCTGCACCACCACCATCATCACAACCACCATCATCACCACAAGCACCACCATAATCATCATCACAACCACCACCACAAAATGGAACACAACGCCGTTCAGAGAGCCACAACCACCACCTGCACCATCACAACCATTACCACCACCACACCCACCACCACTTCCGTCACCACCGTCATCACAACCACCACCACAACCACCACTACCACCACCACAACCACCACCACCACTACTACCACCACCACCACTACCACCACCACTACCACCACCACTACTACCACCACCACCACAACCACTACTACCACAACCACCACCACCACCACTCTCACCTGACGCAGATTCCTTTCTTGTCGCCATTGAGTTTCCGTTTCAGTCTAAAAACAGAGACACACACAGAGACACACACACACACAGAGAGACACACACAGAGACACACACACATATATAGAGACACACACAGACACAGAGACACACACAGAGACACACACAGAGACACAGACACAGAGACACACACAGACACAGAGACACAGACATAGAGACACACACACAGAGACACACACATACAGACACACACACACAGAGACACACACAGAGACACAGAGACACACAAATACACACACAGACACACAGACACACACAAATACACACACAGACACACAGAGACACACACACAGAGACTCACACAGACACACAGAGACTCACACAGACACACACAGAGAGACACACACACAGAGACACACACACAGACACACACACACAGAGACACACACAAACACAGAGACACACACACAGAGAGACACAGACAAACACACACACACAGACACACAGAGACTCACACAGACACACACACACAGAGACACACACAAACACAGAGACACACACACGGAGACACACACACAGACACACAGACAAACACACACACACAGACACACAGAGACACACACACAGACACACAGAGACAAATACACGCACAGAGACAAACACACACACACAGACACACACACACACAGAGACAAACACACACAGAGAGACACACACAGAGATACACAGAGACACACACAGACACACAGAGAGACACACAGAGACAAACACAAACACAGAGAGACACACACAGACACAGAGACACACATACACAGAGACACACAAACACAGAGAAACACACACAGACACAGAGACACACACACAGAGACACACACAAACACAGAGAAACACACACAGAGAGACACACAGAGAGACACACAAACACAGAGAGACACACAGACACACACAGAGACACACACACACACAGACACACAGAGACAAACACACAGAGACACACACAAACACAGAGAGACAAACACACACACACAGAGAGACAAACACACACACAGAGAGACACACAGACACACAGAGAGACACACAGAGACAAACACACAGAGACACACACAAACACAGAGACACAAACACAGAGAGACACACACAGACACACACACAAACACAGAGGGACACACACACACACAGACACACACACAAACACAGAGAGACACTCACAGACACAGAGACACACACAAACACACAGAGAGACACACACACAGAGACACACACAAACACACAGACACAGAGACACACAGAGAGACACACAGAAACACAGAGAGACACACACAGACACAGAGACACACACAAACACAGAGAGACACAAACACACAGACACACACACAGACACAGAGAGACACACAGACACAGAGACACACACACACAGAGACACAGACAAACACACACACAGAGACACACACAAACACACAGACACACAGAGAGACACACAGAGACACTCACAGACACAGAGACACACACAAACACACAGAGACACACACACACAAACACACAGAGACACACACAAACACACACAGAGAGACACACAGAGACACTCACACACAGACACACACAGAGACACACACAAACACAGAGAGACACTCACACACACACAGACAAACACACACACAGACAAACACACACACAGACACACACACAGAGACACAACACAGAGACACATACAAACACAGACACACACACAAACACAGAGACACACACACGGAGACAAACACACACACACACAGAGACACTCACAGACACAAACACACACAGACACACACAAACACAGAGAGACACTCACCCACGTCCACTCTGCTCGCCTTAACACAAATCCCCTCCGATGTTGAAATCAATTTCAAAAGTCGCCGTTCAATTCCCGCCTAGGCCCCGAGAGGCCTTGGCGCTCGCCTGGCGCCTCCCCGGGGGCCTCGGTGGGACCGGCGGCGGCGCGAGAATCCAGGCGAGGCCGTAGGCCTGAGGGCCTAAGAAGCGGCCTCGGTCGGCGAAGGCGTTAGCGATGGCCGTTGATTGCCGCAACGTCGAGCTCGTCCGAGTGGCACGGGTTTGGCTAGCATCTCGAAACGTCGGTGCGAGGTGGGGTGGGGGGAGGGGTGGTGGTGATTTATTAAAATTAACAAAATTTCCCTGCGCACAAAGCGTCACGTTCGATGGGAGGGAGGGTCTGGGCGGCGGTGACGTCACGGCGTAGGGGAGGGCTGCGCGATGACGTCACGGACCCCCCCCGCCCCCCACCCGAAGTCCCCCCGGAAACTCTCAACCCCCCCAAACTCCACCCCTCAAGCCCCCCCCCCACTCCCCAAACTCCTCCCCTCAACCCCCCCCCAAACTCCACCCCTCAAACCACCCCCACCCCCCCCCAAACTCCACCCCTCAAACCCCTCCCCCTCCCAAACTCCACCCCTCAAACCCCCCCCAAACTCCACCCCTCAACCCCCCCCCCACCCCCCCCAAACTCCACCCCTCAAACCACCCCCACCCCCCCAAACTCCACCCACAAACCACCCCCCCCCACAAACCCCCCACCCCCCCAAACTCCACCCCTCAAACCCCCCCACCCCCCAAACTCCACCCCTCAAACCCCCCCCAAACTCCACCCCTCAAACCACCCCCACCCCCCCCCCCAAACTCCACCCCTCAACCCCCACCCACCCCCCCCACAAACTCCACCCCTCAAACCACCCCCACCCCCCCCCCCCAAACTCCACCCCTCAACCCCCACCCACCCCCTCCCAAACTCCACCCCTCAAACCCCCCCCAAACTCCACCCCCACCCCCCCCCAAACTCCACCCCTCAAACCCCCCCACCCCCCCCCAAATTCCACCCCTCAACCCCCCCCACCCCCCCCAAACTCCACCCCTCAAACCACCCCCACCCCCCCCCCAAACTCCACCCCTCAAACCACCCCCACCCCCCCCAAACTCCACCCCTCAAACCACCCCCACCCCCCCCCAAACTCCACCCGTCAACCCCCCCCCACCCCCCCCCAAACTCCACCCCTCAACCCCCCCCCACACCCCCCCAAACTCCTCCCCTCAACCCCCACCCACCCCCCCCACAAACTCCACCCCTCAAACCCCCCCTC
>NW_022639408.1:30000-51429 GCF_010993605.1 Petromyzon marinus
GGTAGCCTCTAGCAGGGCTGTAGGGGCAAGTGCTGTGTTAGTAGCGAGTAGCATCACCTATGACGTACACACAGACAAAGCTCCCCCAGGTAGCCTCTAGCAGGACTGTAGGGGCAAGTGCTGCTAGTCGGGTGGCTAAAGCACAGCAAGTTGGCACAGTAGGGGGCATAGGTAGTGCATCAGCCAGTCATCTGGCTGATGTCAGTCGACCCGTGGCACCTGGGTCTGCCCCGTGACCTCCTGCCAGCGGGCGTTCGACGCTTCACGTGATAGTCTCAAGGTGCACCTAGCCTGGGACAGGCGTCGTGGTCACGTCACCGCCACTTAGTGGCGAATGGCGGTTGTTGTTGTGTCTCTCTCTCTCTGTGTGTCTATCTGTGAGTGTCTCTGTGTGTGTGTGTTTCTCTGTGTGTGTTTCTCTATCTGTGTGTCTCTATCTGTGTCTCTGTGTGTATCTCTTTGTGTGTGTGTCTCTGTGTCTCTGTCTGTGTGTCTCTCTGTGTGTGTCTTTGTGCGTGTGTTCTTGTGTGTCTCTCTATGTGTCTGTTTTTGTGTGTGTCTCTCTCTGTGTGTCTCTATGTGAGTGACTCTGTGTATCTGTCTGTGTGTTTCTCTGTGTGTGTGTGTCTGTGTCTATCTGTCTCTCTGTGTGTCTCTTTGTGTGTGTCTCTGTGTCTCTGTCTGTGTGTGTCTTTGTGCGTGTGTTCTTGTGTGTCTCTCTATGTGTCTGTTTTTGTGTGTGTCTCTCTCTGTGTGTCTCTCTGTGAGTGACTCTGTGTATCTGTCTGTGTGTTTCTCTGTGTGTGTGTCTGTGTCTATCTGTCTCTCTGTGTGTGTCTCTTTGTGTGTGTCTCTGTGTCTCTGTCTGTGTGTGTCTTTGTGCGTGTGTTCTTGTGTGTCTCTCTATGTGTCTGTTTTTGTGTGTGTGTCTCTCTCTATGTCCCGCAAAAACAACCCCCTACCTCCTCGTGGTGCCGGGCGGCAACGTTGTGGTGGGCAGTGCCGTGGGGGGAGGACCAATTTATGGCGTCTGTAACCACCACAGCGGCTAAATGGGGGCTCTGGATGGGTGCGAGGGGCTGGTAACCCCTCAACCTTCAATTAACTACCACTAAACTACGATTTAAAAAAATTAATAAGCTTGTGCCGGAGGCCCCGGGGGGACAGGCGTCTATGAAGTCTCCTGGCCAAACCCCATCTGGCGGAGCCAGGAGATTGAATATCTACCCTCGGGGCTCCTCCAGAAACAACGAAAAGCCACTACGGATGGCCACGTGGAATGTTCGAACGCTCACTGCGGAGGAGAGGCTGCCACTCCTCTGTCGGGAGCTGGACCGGTACCGCCTGGATTTCTGTAGTATTCAGGAGGTCCGGTGGACCGGCTCTGGCTCCTGCCACCATGAGGGGTGGACAGTCCTCTACTCGGGGCAGCAGACTGCCAAACAACAGGGAGTGGCTCTTCTTCTGAACAAAAGAATGAAGGGGGCGTGGGAGCGTGGTGGTGAGGTGTGGGAAGCTGTAAGCCCCAGGCTACTTTGGGCTCGCCTTCCCATCAACCGGAGGCGAGGAGTGGTGGTCGTGGTTACTTATGCCCCCACCGAAGACGAACATCCGTGGAGGGATGCAGGCAAGGCCGATGAGTCAGATGCCTTCTATGACCTCCTGTCACAGGTGCTGGCTAAAGTAGCCCCTCGGGATAGAGTCATCTTGTTGGGTGACTTCAATGCCCGAGTTATTCATGATGCTGGCACCTGGTCTGGAGTGATTGGAAGGCATGGGCCAGATCAGCTCAATAACAACGGTAGGAGGCTGCTAGATTTTGTTGAACAAGAACATCTGCTGGACTACATAGTGACGGACCAGCGGATGTAAGATGCGCCTTCCATTCTTCCACTCCGGTGGTGGGTGTACACCCAGGACCCCATTCCAACCTAAGGTGGCCTGGTCTCAGTTATCTGATGAAAGTTGCAAGCGAGAATTTCATCATTGCTTGCGGCTGGGGTTGGCATCGTCCCCCACTCCTCCTGATGTCGAGGGTAAATTGGCGAGGTTTAGGACTGTGACTCATGCAGCTGCAATGGCTGCTTTGGGTACGCGGTCCAGACCTCCCCAGAGACCCTGGCTGACAGAGGAGGTGTTCAGGATAATTGAGAAAAAGCGACAGGCTCACTCTAATCGTCGACAGCATCTCAAGTCAGAGAATGAGGAGGCTTACCGCAGCCTTCGCTCGGAGGTTCGGAGAGCCGTGAGGTGCTGCAAGGATGGGTGGTGGTCGCGGGTTGCTGAGGAGATGGAATCTGCCTCAATGGCCCGCGATCACAAACCCCTATTTAACTCCATCAAAAAAGTAACCTGCAGCGCCACACCTATTACCATCATTAGTGGAAAAAACGGTGATCCAATCTCCGACCACCAGGAACAGGTTTGCAGATTTGTTGAGCATTTCTGTGAAGTCCTGGGGGAGGGGAAATCACTCAGACAGGAAAACATCGTGGCACAAAGTAGGGATGACCCTGCTGAGGCTGCGGTGCCTCAAATATTGGAAGAAGTGACCCCCTGTGAGTGGCTGGCTGAAGTGCCATCTGTTGAGGAAGTACTAAAGGCAATCCGGAGTCTGAGACCAGGAAAGGCACCGGGCAGAAATGATCTCCCAAGCAAAATGCTGAGGGAGGGTGGCGTTTGTGCACAGACTGCCCTAAATAACATCATAACAACAGTCTGGACCACTGGACGGATTCCGCAGGATTGGAAGGATGCCCTGGTGGTCCCTCTTTAAGAAGGGGGACCGCACAGACTGTAACAACTACAGGGGCATCTCACTCCTCAGTGTGCCGGGAAAGGTCCTGGCAAGGATTATTCAACATCGCCTTGCCAGGCACGCTGAGGAGAGGCTTGCGGAGCCCCAATGCGGTTTCAGGAAAGGGCGGTCCTGCACAGATGCCATATTTTCTGTCCGTCTGCTACAGCAGAGGTGTAGGGAATTCCAACAAGACCTACATCTCTGCTTCATTGATCTGGTCAAGGCCTATGCTACCATCAGTAGGACTGGGCTCTGAGTTGTTCTTTGTGCTTTCGGAGTCCCTGACTCTCTGCTCACGATCATTAAGGACCTTCATGTTGGTGAGCGGGCCCGGGAAAAACTACGTGGTCGGGAGTCAGAGACATTTCCTGTACATCTTGGGTTGCGACAGGGATGTCCTCTGGCTCCCACATTATTTAACATCTATTTTGACCACGTAGTTCGTGAAGCCTTCAGTAGCTGTACCGGAGGAATTTCCATCTGGTAAAGATATAATGGGAGGCTGATCGATGCCCGGGTGCGGTCAAGGGATGGCTCCCTATTGCTCAACCACGTTATGTATGCCGATGATCTGGTAATTGCCGCTTACTCAAAAGAGGAGTTGGAGGCGCTGCTGCTAAACCTGGAGCTTGCCACTAAGAGGTGGGGCCTTACCATCTGCCCCACCAAAACTAAGCACCTGCCAGGGTATTTTGTACCATCGGACACTCCACCCCCACAACTCCCAATTGGTGATGGGGCAGTTGTGGAGAGAGTGGAGAGTTTCCCATACGTTGGCAGTGTGCTTATGACCGGCTCCGGTTTAACAGCAGAGGTCTCACTCCGAATCAGTCAAGCGGCATGATCTTTTCATTGGTTGCGTAATGCTGTGTGGAAGCTACCTGGTCTGTCGCTCCGCACTAAGCTTCAGGTCTTCTCGGCCACGGTCATTCCCTCCGTTCTCTACGCTTGCGAAACTTGGACTCCCCTAATGGAACATCTTCGCCGGTTAGAAACATTTAGGCTGGCCTGCCTACGATCCATCCTGGGTTTAACCAGGCTGGATTGTGTGAGGAGCTCACAAATCCTTGAAAGATCTGGACAAAGTCCCTTTAGTGAGCT
Organism: Petromyzon marinus; assembly: GCF_010993605.1. Lineage (NCBI taxonomy): Eukaryota > Metazoa > Chordata > Hyperoartia > Petromyzontiformes > Petromyzontidae > Petromyzon > Petromyzon marinus. The sequence continues at coordinate 33,902 of NW_022639408.1, forward strand.
CCTCCAGCAGGCAAGGCTGCGTCGGCTGGGCCATGTAGCCCGCATGCCCAGCCACCAGCCACCGCATGCCGAAACAGCTTTTTTTCAGCCGGATCGAGGGCAATAAACGGGCGCTGCACGGGCTAGAGAAGAGATGGAGTGACGTGGTACAGGAGGACGTGGAGCTGAGTGGACTTGCCGATGACTGGTACCAGCGGTGTCAAGATCGGCCTTTATGGAGGAGGCTCGTGAAGGACGCTACTGGGCAATTGGAGGCAGTCGCCCTCCAACAACAACGGAGGGCGGAGGAGCGACGCTCACAACAACAAGCCGAGCCCCGGGTGGCTAAAGCACAGCAGGTTGGCACAGTAGGGGGCATCAGCCAGTCATCTCAGTCAGTCGACCCGTGGCACCTGGGTCTGCCCTGTGACCTCCTGCCAGCGGGCGTTCGACACTTCACGTGGCCTCAAGGTGCACCTAGCCTGGCGCAAGCGTCGTGGTGACATCACCGCCATCAGTGGCGAATAGCGGTTGTTGTTGTTGTGTCTCTGTAGCCCTTCATGGGTACCGCACTTGCCCCTGCAGTCCGCTGCGGCTATACGGGGGAGCTTTGCCTTTTTGTAGACACGAGGGGAGTCCAAAGTCCCATTTGGGTTGGGTTAAGTGGCGGTGGACCGAACCTTCGTCTATCCCAGTGGTCGGAGACCCGTGCCCTTTGTCGAGCAGTGGGTAGCGCCTTGCGAACGCAAGTTCAGTACATAGCCATCGACCCGTGGACTCAGCATTACACCCACAGGCTTAACATTAGACCCGTAGATTTAACGTTAGACCCGTAGACTTAACATTAGACCCATCGACTTAACATTAGACCCGTAGACTTAACATTAGACCCGTAGACTTAACATTAGACCTATAGACTTAACATTAGATCCATAAACTTAACATTAGACTCATAGACTTAACATTAGACCCATAGACTTAACATTAGACCCGTAGATTTAACATTAGACCTATAGACTTAACATTAGACCCATAGATTTAACATTAGACTCATAGACTTAACATTAGACTCATAGACTAAACATTAGACCCATAGACTTAACATTAGACCCATAGACTTAACATTAGACTCATAGACTTAACATTAGACCCATAGACTAAACATTAGACCCACAGACTTAACATTAGACCCACAGACTTAACATTAGACCCTTAGACGTAACATTAGACCCACAGACTTAACATTAGACCCACAGGCTTAACATTAGACCCGTAGATTTAACATTAGACCCGTAGACTTAACATTAGACCCATAGACTTAACATTAGACCCGTAGACTTAGCATTAGACCCAAAGACTTAACATTAGACCCATAGATTTAACATTAGACTCATATACTTAACACTAGACCCATAGACATAACATTAGACTCATAGACTTAACATTAGACCCATAGATTTAACATTAGACTCATAGACTTAACATTAGACTCATAGACTAAACATTAGACCCATAGACTTAACATTAGACTCACAGACTTAACATTAGACCCATAGACTTAACATTAGACCCATAGACTTAACATTAGACCCAAAGACTTAACATTAGACCCGTAGACTTAACATTGGACTCATAGACTTAACATTAGACCCGTAGACTTAACATTAGACCCATAGACGTAACATTAGACCCGTAGACTTAACATTGGACTCATAGACTTAACATTAGACCCATAGACTTAACATTAGACCCACAGACTTAACATTAGACCCACAGACTTAACATTAGACCCTTAGACTGAACATTAGACCCATAGACTTAACATTACACTCATAGACTAAACACTAGACCCATAGACTTAACATTACACTCATAGACTAAACACTAGACCCATAGACTTAACATTAGACTCATAGACTTAACATTAGACCCATAGATTGAACATTAGACTCATAGACTTAACATTAGACTCATAGACTAAACATTAGACCCATAGACTTAACATTAGACTCATAGACTTAACATTAGACTCATAGACTTAACACTAGACTCATAGACTTAACATTAGACCCATAGACTTAACATTAGACCCATAGACTTAACATTAGACTCATAGACTTAACATTATACTCACAGACTTAACATTAGACCCATTGACTTAACATTAGACCCACAGACTTAACATTAGACCCTAAGACTAAACATTATACCCATAGACTTAACATTAGACTCATAGACTAAACATTAGACCCATAGACTTAACATTAGACCCATAGACTTAACATTAGACCCATAGACTTAACATTAGACTCATAGACTTAACACTAGACCCATAGCCTTAACATTAGACCCATATACTTAACATTAGACCCATAGACTTAACATTAGACTCATAGACTTAACATTAGACTCATAGACTTAACATTAGACCTATAGACCTAGCATTAGACCCATAGACTTAACATGAGACCCATAGACTTAACATTAGACCCATAGACTTAACATTAGACCCATAGACTTAACATTAGACCCATAGACTTAACATTAGACTCATAGACTTAACATTAGACCCATTGACTTAACATTAGACTCATAGATTTAACATTAGACTCATAGACTTAACATTAGACCTATAGACTTAACATTAGACCCATAGACTTAACATTATACTCATAGACTTAACATTATACTCATAAACTTAACATTAAACCCATAGACTTGACATTAGACCCATATACTTAACATCAGACTCGTAGACTTAACATCAGACCCATAGGCTTAACATTAGACCCATAGACTTAACATTAGACCCATCAACTTAACATTAGACACATAGACCAATATAATCAATGCGATCTTCAAAATTCAGTTTTGAATCCGGGATGACCCCAATATACTTATAGATCTAGACTTGCTCTATTTGATCATTATTATAATAATAACAACAGGGGTTTTCCCCTTTCTTCTGACAACAAAACTGAAACCATTTTTTAACAATGATTTATGTTTACCGCATTAACCACAATACCTGCAGTCAAAATGCTAAACAAAAAAACACACACACTATGATAATCTATGTGGCATTGTCCTTGAAACTGATTGGTCCACGCCAAGGGACGGCGTCATCTGGCCGAGCACCAATTGGGTCGAGGCTCAAAAGAAAGCCGTCCCTTGGCGTGGACCAATCAGTTTCAAGGACAATGCATCATACATTATCAGAGTGTGTGTGTGTGTTTTTTGCCTGCATTTTGACTGCAGGTATCGTGGTTAATGCAGTAAACATTAATTCTTATTAAAAAAAGGTTTCAGTTTTATTGCCAGAAAAAAGGGGGAAAACCCTGTTATTATTATTATATTTTGGTACTGGCAAAAGGAGGCCTAATGATGAAGACTTAACATTAGACCCGTAGACTTAACATTGACCCATAGACGTTCGAACAATCACGTGACAGATTGGCGTTAAACAACAACCTCTGTATTTTTGGTTCTTTCGGTAAAGTCACCACCAAGTAGAAGGGAAACAATAAAATAATAAAAAAATATTAAACAATAAAAAAAATCTCACGACGTTTACGACTGCAACACAATCAGCGTTCATCATCAGGTGGTGAAAACCACAGCAAGAACAATATGAAAAAATTTCGATTTAAAGCTTTCGTGACTGCAATGATTCATCTTCTTTGGTTCTTATGAGAATATTATTGTATTATTATATTATATGAGAATATTATTGTGTTATTTTATTTTATCAATTTATTATTTTATTCTCATTCTACGTGACTTTACCGAAAGAACCAAAGAAGATGAATTTGAAAAAAGTGGCGTTTTTTTATTTTAACGTTAGCACCACGGAGGGCGATTTGACAGTCGTTCAGGTGGACGAGTCCATCTATGTTCGGAAAAGAGGAGAGGGGGGGAGACGAAAAAATAATGGATGCGGTCTGAAAGCCACCGTAAGCGTGAACAATCATATTCTTAGCTCTTTCCGTAAAGTCACGTTGAAGGGAAACAATAAAGTAATTTAAAAATATATAAAACAATAAAAAATCTCACGACATTTGCGAGTGCGACACAAAGCAGCAATCGTCATCATCAGGTGGTGAAAACCACGGCAAGAAATTTTGAAAAAAGTGGCGTTTTTTAATTTTTTAAACGTTAGCACCACGGGCAGCGATTTGTCAGTTCGTTCAGATGGACGAGTCCATCTAAGTTCGGAAAAGAGGAGAGGGGGGAGACGAAAAATTAATGGATGCTGTCTGAAAGCCACCGTAAGCGTGGACAATCAATTAAGACCCGAAATGGTTTATCGAATCCTTCCAATGATTGCTAAGCCAGAATCCATCTTCTCGGTTGAAATTGTCTCCGTGTTTGTATACGTGGATAGCCTCGTGAACGAATCTCTCACGGTAGCCAGATGGCATGCATGATCTGCCACGGCCGAGGTGTTGGTCCTACCCAAAACACGGTAGCAATCATCATACCTAAAACACGGTAGCAATCATACATAAAACACGGTAGGACCAACACCTCGGCCGTGGCAGATCACTGTTATAATTCAGTGGGCTCACATGACATTGACTCCTCCAAGACAGAGGTTCTCTGCAAGCCATCCGGCTACCGTGAGAGTTTCCTTCACGAGGCTATCCACCATATACAAGCACAGAGACAATTTCAACCGGGAAGATGGATTCTGGCTTAGCAATCATTGGAAGGATTCGATAAACCATTTCGGGTCTTAATTGATTGTTCACGCTTACGGTGGCTTTCAGACAGCATACATTAATTTTTCGTCTCCCCTCCCTCCTCTTTTCAGAACATAGATGGACTCGTCCGTCGGAACGAACTGACAAATCGCTGCCCGTGGCGCTAACGTTTGTTAAATAAGTGAATAAAAACGCCGTTTAAAAATAAATAAATACAAACAGCCACTTCTTTCAAATGTTTCCTGCCGTTGGTTTTTCACACCTGATGATGACCGTTTGTGCTAAATGGTCGAAACGTCGTGAGAATTTTTATTGTTTTATATATATTTCATTATTTTATTGTTTCCCTTCAACGTGGTGACTTTACCGAAAGAGCTAAGAATATGATTGTTCACGCTTACGGTGGCTTTCAGACCTCATCCATTATTTTTTCGTCTCCATAGATGGACTCGTCCATCTGAACGAACTGACAAATCGCTCTCCGTGGTGCTAACGTTTTAAAAAAATTAACAAAAACGCCACTTTTTTCAAAATTTCTTGCCGTGGTTTTCACCAGCTGACGATGACGATTGCTGCTTTGTGTTGCAGTCGTACACGTCGTGAGATTTTTTTATTGTCTTATATATTTTTTATTATTTTATCGTTTCCCTTCAACGTGGTGACTTTACCGAAATTGCTAAGAATATGATTGTTCACGCTTACGGTGGCTTTCAGACCTCATCCATTATTTTTTCATCTCTCCCCCCTTCTCTTTTCCGAACTTAGATGGACTCGTCCATAATGAACGAACTGACAAATCGCTCTCCGTGGTGCTAACGTTTTAAAAATTTAACAAAAACGCCACTTTTTTTAAACATTTCTTGCCGTGGTTTTCACCAGCTGACGATGACGATTGCTGCTTTGTGTTGCAGTCGTACACGTCGTGAGATTTTTTCTAAATTGTTTTTTATATTTATTTTTTAATCATTTTATCGTTTCCCCTTCTACGTGGCGGTGACTTTTACCGTAAGAACAAAAGAATATGAATCAACTGCAATCACGAAAGCTTTAGAATCAAAAAAACAACCCTCTTAATTTCAGTCAAGTATATTACGGGATTTAAAAAAAAGGAAACACAAGCCTGCTGGAGCTTTGATCAGACAGAGGCGACCAGGACGACCGGAACATTCACCACGTGACTGCTGGAATTAATATTGTTGGTTCTTATAGGTAAAAAGTAACGTACATAGAATTTTTTTTAAAAAAAATACGATTAAAATAACACTAAAATGAAAACAAACAAATCCTTTATTTGAAAGTTACTTTTTATTTTATATTTATTTTTCTACCTGGGTGACTTTACCGAGAATATAAACAACCTGTATTTTGTAACCACCCCTTGATAATGAACGGAATTGAAAACACAAAACAGCGCATTCAACGAGAAACTTCAGACAGAGGCAATGATTTGTAAGCGCAATGAATTGATTGGCGCTGAACAACAACCTCGGTCTTTTATCCGCGCGATTTCGATGTGAAAGTGAACAACAAATGAAATTAAAAACCACAACCCATAACACCAACTTTTTTCTTTGCAACAGAGGCAACTGAATACCGCATTGAATAACGTACTGCGGATAAACAAACGGCGGAGGAGGGGGGCGAGGTAATCTCGGTGGAGGCCCCGCCCCCCACCTACGCGCCCTCACGATTGGCCGGCCGCGGCCACGTGACGGCAAACCCTTATGCCCATCCGGACTACGGTTTACAATCGAAAGCGCTCTCGCAACGTTGAGAGGCGGGGGGGGGGTGTTTTAAGCGAGACAACTTCATTTTTGCCGCGTTAATTAAAATCTTTAATTGTTTTTAATTTGTTAATTAGCTATTGTTACGAGTGATGAAGTCCGGCCTCAAGCCTTCCTTTGTCTCCTACGTCAGGCCGCAGGTAAAACAAAAGAAAAAAATAGTTTTTAAATTAACCGTTGAAAAAAAAGCTCGCTTTTCTGAGGCGATTTTTTTTAGTGTTTAAATTTTATTTCTTTAACTTTTTAAAATGTTTGTGATTTTGTTGCTATTATAGAGACGGGGCAAAGCGGCGTTTTTTTTCTTTTAATAGTTGTGTCAAAATAAGGAAAATCGGCCCCGCTCACTCCCATAGGGTTCAGTGTTAATCACTGCGACTCTAATAGGGTTCTGTGTTAATCACTGGGGCTCGCTCCCATAGGGTTCAGTGTTATTCACTGATACTCTAATAGGGTTCAGTGTTAATCACTGAGGCTCGCTCCCATAGGGTTCAGTGTTAATCACTGAGACTCTGATAGGGTTCAGTGTTAATCACTGAGACTCACTCCCATAGGGTTCAGTGTTATTCACTGAGACTCTAATAGGGTTCAGTGTTAATCACTGAGGCTCGCTCCCATAGGGTTCAGTGTTATTCACTGAGACTCTAATAGGGTTCAGTGTTAATCACTGAGGCTCGCTCCCATAGGGTTCAGTGTTAATCACTGAGACTCTGATAGGGTTCAGTGTTAATCACTGAGACTCACTCCCATAGGGTTCAGTGTTATTCACTGAGACTCTAATAGGGTTCAGTGTTAATCACTGAGGCTCGCTCCCATAGGGTTCAGTGTTATTCACTGAGACTCTGATAGGGTTCAGTGTTATTCACTGAGACTCTAATAGGGTTCAGTGTTAATCACTGAGACTCACTCCCATAGGGTTCAGTGTTAATCACTGGGGCTCACTCCCATAGGGTTCAGTGTTAATCACTGGGGCTCACTCCCATAGGGTTCAGTGTTAATCACTGGGGCTCACTCCCATAGGGTTCAGTGTTAATCACTGAGGCTCACTCCCATAGGGTTCAGTGTTAATCACTGGGACTCACTCCCATAAGGTGCAGTGTTAATCACTGGGACTCACTCCCATAGGGTTCAGTGTTAATCACTGGGGCTCACTCCCATAGGGTTCAGTGTTAATCACTGGGGCTCGCTCCCATAGGGTTCAGTGTTAATCACTGGGGCTCGCTCCCATAGGGTTCAGTGTTAATCACTGAGACTCACTCCCATATAGTTCAGTGTTAATCACTGGGGCTCGCTCCCATAGCGTTCAATGTTAATCACTGAGACTCTAATAGGGTTCTGTGTTAATCACTGGGACTCACACCCATAGGGTTCAGTGTTATTCACTGAGACTCTAATAGGGTTCAGTGTTAATCACTGAGGCTCGCTCCCATAGGGTTCAGTGTTAATCACTGGGGCTCGCTCCCATAGGGTTCAGTGTTAATCACTGGGGCTCGCTCCCATAGGGTTCAGTGTTAATCACTGGGGCTCACTCCCATAGGGTTCAGTGTTAATCACTGGGGCCCACTCCCATAGGGTTCAGTGTTAATCACTGAGACTCACTCCCATAGGGTTCAGTGTTAATCACTGGGACTCACTCCCATAGGGTTCAGTGTTAATTACTGGGGCTCACTCCCATAGGGTTCAGTGTTAATCACTGAGGCTCGCTCCCATAGGGTTCAGTGTTATTCACTGAGACTCTGATAGGGTTCATTGTTAATCACTGAGACTCTAATAGGGTTCAGTGTTAATCACTGAGACTCACTCCCATAGGGTTCAGTGTTAATCACTGGGGCTCACTCCCATAGGGTTCAGTGTTAATCACTGAGGCTCACTCCCATAGGGTTCAGTGTTAATCACTGGGGCTCACTCCCATAGGGTTCAGTGTTAATCACTGAGGCTCACTCCCATAGGGTTCAGTGTTAATCACTGGGACTCACTCCCATAAGGTTCAGTGTTAATCACTGGGACTTACTCCCATAGGGTTCAGTGTTAATCACTGGGGCTCACTCCCATAGGGTTCAGTGTTAATCACTGGGGCTCGCTCCCATAGGGTTCAGTGTTAATCACTGGGGCTCGCTCCCATAGGGTTCAGTGTTAATCACTGAGACTCACTCCCATATAGTTCAATGTTAATCACTGAGACTCTAATAGGGTTCTGTGTTAATCACTGGGACTCACACCCATAGGGTTCAGTGTTATTCACTGAGACTCTAATAGGGTTCAGTGTTAATCACTGAGGCTCGCTCCCATAGGGTTCAGTGTTAATCACTGGGGCTCGCTCCCATAGGGTTCAGTGTTAATCACTGGGGCTCGCTCCCATAGGGTTCAGTGTTAATCACTGGGGCTCACTCCCATAGGGTTCAGTGTTAATCACTGGGGCCCACTCCCATAGGGTTCAGTGTTAATCACTGAGACTCACTCCCATAGGGTTCAGTGTTAATCACTGGGACTCACTCCCATAGGGTTCAGTGTTAATTACTGGGGCTCACTCCCATAGGGTTCAGTGTTAATCACTGAGGCTCGCTCCCATAGGGTTCAGTGTTATTCACTGAGACTCTGATAGGGTTCAGTGTTATTCACTGAGACTCTAATAGGGTTCAGTGTTAATCACTGAGACTCACTCCCATAGGGTTCAGTGTTCATCACTGGGGCTCACTCCCATAGGGTTCAGTGTTAATCACTGAGGCTCACTCCCATAGGGTTCAGTGTTAATCACTGGGGCTCACTCCCATAGGGTTCAGTGTTAATCACTGAGGCTCACTCCCATAGGGTTCAGTGTTAATCACTGGGACTCACTCCCATAAGGTTCAGTGTTAATCACTGGGACTCACTCCCATAGGGTTCAGTGTTAATCACTGGGGCTCACTCCCATAGGGTTCAGTGTTAATCACTGGGGCTCGCTCCCATAGGGTTCAGTGTTAATCACTGGGGCTCGCTCCCATAGGGTTCAGTGTTAATCACTGAGACTCACTCCCATATAGTTCAGTGTTAATCACTGGGGCTCGCTCCCATAGCATCCAATGTTAATCACTGAGACTCTAATAGGGTTCTGTGTTAATCACTGGGACTCACACCCATAGGGTTCAGTGTTATTCACTGAGACTCTAATAGGGTTCAGTGTTAATCACTGAGGCTCGCTCCCATAGGGTTCAGTGTTAATCACTGGGGCTCGCTCCCATAGGGTTCAGTGTTAATCACTGGGGCTCGCTCCCATAGGGTTCAGTGTTAATCACTGGGGCCCACTCCCATAGGGTTCAGTGTTAATCACTGGGGCTCACTCCCATAGGGTTCAGTGTTAATCACTGGGGCCCACTCCCATAGGGTTCAGTGTTAATCACTGAGACTCACTCCCATAGGGTTCAGTGTTAATCACTGGGACTCACTCCCATAGGGTTCAGTGTTAATTACTGGGGCTCACTCCCATAGGGTTAAGTGTTAATCACTGGGGCTCGCTCCCATAGGGTTCAGTGTTAATCACTGGGGCTCGCTCCCATAGGGTTCAGTGTTAATCACTGGGGCTCGCTCCCATAGGGTTCAGTGTTAATCACTGGGGCTCACTCCCATAGGGTTCAGTGTTAATCACTGGGGCCCACTCCCATAGGGTTCAGTGTTAATCACTGAGACTCACTCCCATAGGGTTCAGTGTTAATCACTGAGACTCACTCCCATAGGGTTCAGTGTTAATCACTGAGACTCACTCCCATAGGGTTCAGTGTTAATCACTGAGGCTCACTCCCATAGGGTTCATTGTTATTCACTGAGACTCTAATAGGGTTCAGTGTTAATCACTGAGACTCACTCCCATAGGGTTCAGTGTTAATCACTGGGGCTCACTCCCATAGGGTTCAGTGTTAATCACTGGGGCTCACTCCCATAGGGTTCAGTGTTAATCACTGGGGCTCACTCCCATAGGGTTCAGTGTTAATCACTGAGACTCACTCCCATAGGGTTCAGTGTTAATCACTGAGACTCACTCCCATAAGGTTCAGTGTTAATCACTGGGGCTCACTCCCATAGGGTTCAGTGTTAATCACTGGGGCTCACTCCCATAGGGTTCAGTGTTAATCACTGGGGCTCGCTCCCATAGGGTTCAGTGTTAATCACTGGGGCTCGCTCCCATAGGGTTCAGTGTTAATCACTGAGACTCACTCCCATATAGTTCAGTGTTAATCACTGGGGCTCGCTCCCATAGCATCCAATGTTAATCACTGAGACTCTAATAGGGTTCTGTGTTAATCACTGGGACTCACACCCATAGGGTTCAGTGTTATTCACTGAGACTCTAATAGGGTTCAGTGTTAATCACTGAGGCTCCCTCCCATAGGGTTCAGTGTTAATCACTGGGGCTCGCTCCCATAGGGTTCAGTGTTAATCACTGGGGCTCGCTCCCATAGGGTTCAGTGTTAATCACTGGGGCCCACTCCCATAGGGTTCAGTGTTAATCACTGGGGCTCACTCCCATAGGGTTCAGTGTTAATCACTGGGGCCCACTCCCATAGGGTTCAGTGTTAATCACTGATACTCACTCCCATAGGGTTCAGTGTTAATCACTGGGACTCACTCCCATAGGGTTCAGTGTTAATTACTGGGGCTCACTCCCATAGGGTTAAGTGTTAATCACTGGGGCTCACTCCCATAGGGTTCAGTGTTAATCACTGAGGCTCACTCCCATAGGGTTCAGTATTAATCACTGGGGCTCACTCCCATAGGGTTCAGTGTTAATCACTGAGGCTCACTCCCATAGGGTTCAGTGTTAATCACTGGGACTCACTCCCATAAGGTTCAGTGTTAATCACTGGGACTCACTCCCATAGGGTTCAGTGTTAATCACTGGGCCTCACTCCCATAGGGTTCAGTGTTAATCACTGGGGCTCGCTCCCATAGGGTTCAGTGTTAATCACTGGGGCTCGCTCCCATAGGGTTCAGTGTTAATCACTGAGACTCACTCCCATATAGTTCAGTGTTAATCACTGGGGCTCGCTCCCATAGCGTTCAATGTTAATCACTGAGACTCTAATAGGGTTCTGTGTTAATCACTGGGACTCACACCCATAGGGTTCAGTGTTATTCACTGAGACTCTAATAGGGTTCAGTGTTAATCACTGAGGCTCCCTCCCATAGGGTTCAGTGTTAATCACTGGGGCTCGCTCCCATAGGGTTCAGTGTTAATCACTGGGGCTCGCTCCCATAAGGTTCAGTGTTAATCACTGGGGCTCACTCCCATAGGGTTCAGTGTTAATCACTGAGACTCACTCCCATAGGGTTCAGTGTTAATCACTGGGACTCACTCCCATAGGGTTCAGTGTTAATTACTGGGGCTCACTCCCATAGGGTTCAGTGTTAATCACTGGGGCTCACTCCCATAGGGTTCAGTGTTAATCACTGAGGCTCACTCCCATAGGGTTCAGTATTAATCACTGGGGCTCACTCCCATAGGGTTCAGTGTTAATCACTGGGGCTCCCATAGGGTTCAGTGTTTATCACTGGGGCTCCCATAGGGTTCACTGTTAATCACTGGGGCTCACTCCCATAGGGTTCAGTGTTAATCACTGGGGTTCCCATAGGGTTCAGTGTTAATCACTGGGGCTCACTCCCATAGGGTTCAGTGTTAATCACTGAGGCTCACTCCCATAGGGTTCAGTGTTAATCACTGGGGCTCACTCCCATAGGGTTCAGTGTTAATCACTGGGGCTCACTCCCATAGGGTTCAGTGTTAATCACTGAGGCTCATTCCCATAGGTTTCAGTGTTAATCACTGAAACTCACTCCCATAGGGTTCAGTGTTAATCACTGGAGCTCACTCCCATAGGGTTCAGTGTTAATCACTGGGACTTACTCCCATAGGGTTCAGTGTTAATCACTGGGACTCACTCCCATAGGGTTCTGTGTTAATCACTGAGACTCTAATAGGGTTCAGTGTTAATCACTGAGGCTCGCTCCCATAGGGTTCAGTGTTAATCACTGGGGCTCACTCCCATAAGGTTCAGTGTTAATCACTGAGACTCACTCCCATAGGGTTCAGTGTTAATCACTGGGGTTCATTCCCATAGGGTTCAGTGTTAATGGGTGAGGCTCACTCCCCATAGGGTTCAGTGTCAATCACTGAGGCTCACTGAGCCAGACTGAGGCTCACTCCCATAGGGTTCAGTGTTAATCACTGGGGCTCACTCCCATAGGGTTCAGTGTTAATCACTGGGGCTCGCTCCCATAGGGTTCAGTGTTAATCACTGGGGCTCGCTCCCATAGGGTTCAGTGTTAATCACTGAGACTCACTCCCATATAGTTCAGTGTTAATCACTGGGGCTCGCTCCCATAGCATCCAATGTTAATCACTGAGACTCTAATAGGGTTCTGTGTTAATCACTGGGACTCACACCCATAGGGTTCAGTGTTATTCACTGAGACTCTAATAGGGTTCAGTGTTAATCACTGAGGCTCGCTCCCATAGGGTTCAGTGTTAATCACTGGGGCTCGCTCCCATAGGGTTCAGTGTTAATCACTGGGGCTCGCTCCCATAGGGTTCAGTGTTAATCACTGGGGCCCACTCCCATAGGGTTCAGTGTTAATCACTGGGGCTCACTCCCATAGGGTTCAGTGTTAATCACTGGGGCCCACTCCCATAGGGTTCAGTGTTAATCACTGAGACTCACTCCCATAGGGTTCAGTGTTCATCACTGGGACTCACTCCCATAGGGTTCAGTGTTAATTACTGGGGCTCACTCCCATAGGGTTAAGTGTTAATCACTGGGGCTCGCTCCCATAGGGTTCAGTGTTAATCACTGGGGCTCGCTCCCATAGGGTTCAGTGTTAATCACTGGGGCTCGCTCCCATAGGGTTCAGTGTTAATCACTGGGGCTCACTCCCATAGGGTTCAGTGTTAATCACTGGGGCCCACTCCCATAGGGTTCAGTGTTAATCACTGAGACTCACTCCCATAGGGTTCAGTGTTAATCACTGGGACTCACTCCCATAGGGTTCAGTGTTAATTACTGGGGCTCACTCCCATAGGGTTCAGTGTTAATCACTGAGGCTCGCTCCCATAGGGTTCAGTGTTATTCACTGAGACTCTGATAGGGTTCAGTGGTATTCACTGAGACTCTAATAGGGTTCAGTGTTAATCACTGAGACTCACTCCCATAGGGTTCAGTGTTAATCACTGGGGCTCACTCCCATAGGGTTCAGTGTTAATCACTGGGGCTCACTCCCATAGGGTTCAGTGTTAATCACTGGGGCTCACTCCCATAGGGTTCAGTGTTAATCACTGAGGCTCACTCCCATAGGGTTCAGTGTTAATCACTGGGACTCACTCCCATAAGGTTCAGTGTTAATCACTGGGACTCACTCCCATAGGGTTCAGTGTTAATCACTGGGGCTCACTCCCATAGGGTTCAGTGTTAATCACTGGGGCTCGCTCCCATAGGGTTCAGTGTTAATCACTGGGGCTCGCTCCCATAGGGTTCAGTGTTAATCACTGAGACTCACTCCCATATAGTTCAGTGTTAATCACTGGGGCTCGCTCCCATAGCATCCAATGTTAATCACTGAGACTCAAATAGGGTTCTGTGTTAATCACTGGGACTCACACCCATAGGGTTCAGTGTTATTCACTGAGACTCTAATAGGGTTCAGTGTTAATCACTGAGGCTCGCTCCCATAGGGTTCAGTGTTAATCACTGGGGCTCGCTCCCATAGGGTTCAGTGTTAATCACTGGGGCTCGCTCCCATAGGGTTCAGTGTTAATCACTGGGGCCCACTCCCATAGGGTTCAGTGTTAATCACTGGGGCTCACTCCCATAGGGTTCAGTGTTAATCACTGGGGCCCACTCCCATAGGGTTCAGTGTTAATCACTGAGACTCACTCCCATAGGGTTCAGTGTTAATCACTGGGACTCACTCCCATAGGGTTCAGTGTTAATTACTGGGGCTCACTCCCATAGGGTTCAGTGTTAATCACTGGGGCTCCCATAGGGTTCAGTGTTTATCACTGGGGCTCCCATAGGGTTCACTGTTAATCACTGGGGCTCACTCCCATAGGGTTCAGTGTTAATCACTGGGGTTCCCATAGGGTTCAGTGTTTATCACTGGGGCTCCCATAGGGTTCACTGTTAATCACTGGGGCTCACTCCCATAGGGTTCAGTGTTAATCACTGGGGTTCCCATAGGGTTCAGTGTTGATCACTGGGGCTCACTCCCATAGGGTTCAGTGTTAATCACTGAGGCTCACTCCCATAGGGTTCAGTGTTAATCACTGGGGCTCACTCCCATAGGGTTCAGTGTTAATCACTGGGGCTCACTCCCATAGGGTTCAGTGTTAATCACTGAGGCTCATTCCCATAGGTTTCAGTGTTAATCACTGAAACTCACTCCCATAGGGTTCAGTGTTAATCACTGGAGCTCACTCCCATAGGGTTCAGTGTTAATCACTGGGACTTACTCCCATAGGGTTCAGTGTTAATCACTGGGACTCACTCCCATAGGGTTCTGTGTTAATCACTGAGACTCTAATAGGGTTCAGTGTTAATCACTGAGGCTCGCTCCCATAGGGTTCAGTGTTAATCACTGGGGCTCACTCCCATAAGGTTCAGTGTTAATCACTGAGACTCACTCCCATAGGGTTCAGTGTTAATCACTGGGGCTCACTCCCATAGGGTTCAGTGTTAATCACTGGGGCTCACTCCCATAGGGTTCAGTGTTAATCACTGGGGCTCACTCCCATAGGGTTCAGTGTTAATCACTGAGGCTCACTCCCATAGGGTTCAGTGTTAATCACTGGGACTCACTCCCATAAGGTTCAGTGTTAATCACTGGGACTCACTCCCATAGGGTTCAGTGTTAATCACTGGGGCTCACTCCCATAGGGTTCAGTGTTAATCACTGGGGCTCGCTCCCATAGGGTTCAGTGTTAATCACTGGGGCTCGCTCCCATAGGGTTCAGTGTTAATCACTGAGACTCACTCCCATATAGTTCAGTGTTAATCACTGGGGCTCGCTCCCATAGCATCCAATGTTAATCACTGAGACTCTAATAGGGTTCTGTGTTAATCACTGGGACTCACACCCATAGGGTTCAGTGTTATTCACTGAGACTCTAATAGGGTTCAGTGT
The DNA here is from genome assembly GCF_010993605.1 of Petromyzon marinus. Lineage (NCBI taxonomy): Eukaryota > Metazoa > Chordata > Hyperoartia > Petromyzontiformes > Petromyzontidae > Petromyzon > Petromyzon marinus. The sequence goes on from NW_022639408.1 coordinate 49,509, forward strand.
TAATCACTGAGGCTCGCTCCCATAGGGTTCAGTGTTAATCACTGGGGCTCGCTCCCATAGGGTTCAGTGTTAATCACTGGGGCTCGCTCCCATAGGGTTCAGTGTTAATCACTGGGGCCCACTCCCATAGGGTTCAGTGTTAATCACTGGGGCTCACTCCCATAGGGTTCAGTGTTAATCACTGGGGCCCACTCCCATAGGGTTCAGTGTTAATCACTGATACTCACTCCCATAGGGTTCAGTGTTAATCACTGGGACTCACTCCCATAGGGTTCAGTGTTAATTACTGGGGCTCACTCCCATAGGGTTAAGTGTTAATCACTGGGGCTCACTCCCATAGGGTTCAGTGTTAATCACTGAGGCTCACTCCCATAGGGTTCAGTATTAATCACTGGGGCTCACTCCCATAGGGTTCAGTGTTAATCACTGAGGCTCACTCCCATAGGGTTCAGTGTTAATCACTGGGACTCACTCCCATAAGGTTCAGTGTTAATCACTGGGACTCACTCCCATAGGGTTCAGTGTTAATCACTGGGCCTCACTCCCATAGGGTTCAGTGTTAATCACTGGGGCTCGCTCCCATAGGGTTCAGTGTTAATCACTGGGGCTCGCTCCCATAGGGTTCAGTGTTAATCACTGAGACTCACTCCCATATAGTTCAGTGTTAATCACTGGGGCTCGCTCCCATAGCGTTCAATGTTAATCACTGAGACTCTAATAGGGTTCTGTGTTAATCACTGGGACTCACACCCATAGGGTTCAGTGTTATTCACTGAGACTCTAATAGGGTTCAGTGTTAATCACTGAGGCTCCCTCCCATAGGGTTCAGTGTTAATCACTGGGGCTCGCTCCCATAGGGTTCAGTGTTAATCACTGGGGCTCGCTCCCATAAGGTTCAGTGTTAATCACTGGGGCTCACTCCCATAGGGTTCAGTGTTAATCACTGAGACTCACTCCCATAGGGTTCAGTGTTAATCACTGGGACTCACTCCCATAGGGTTCAGTGTTAATTACTGGGGCTCACTCCCATAGGGTTCAGTGTTAATCACTGGGGCTCACTCCCATAGGGTTCAGTGTTAATCACTGAGGCTCACTCCCATAGGGTTCAGTATTAATCACTGGGGCTCACTCCCATAGGGTTCAGTGTTAATCACTGGGGCTCCCATAGGGTTCAGTGTTTATCACTGGGGCTCCCATAGGGTTCACTGTTAATCACTGGGGCTCACTCCCATAGGGTTCAGTGTTAATCACTGGGGTTCCCATAGGGTTCAGTGTTAATCACTGGGGCTCACTCCCATAGGGTTCAGTGTTAATCACTGAGGCTCACTCCCATAGGGTTCAGTGTTAATCACTGGGGCTCACTCCCATAGGGTTCAGTGTTAATCACTGGGGCTCACTCCCATAGGGTTCAGTGTTAATCACTGAGGCTCATTCCCATAGGTTTCAGTGTTAATCACTGAAACTCACTCCCATAGGGTTCAGTGTTAATCACTGGAGCTCACTCCCATAGGGTTCAGTGTTAATCACTGGGACTTACTCCCATAGGGTTCAGTGTTAATCACTGGGACTCACTCCCATAGGGTTCTGTGTTAATCACTGAGACTCTAATAGGGTTCAGTGTTAATCACTGAGGCTCGCTCCCATAGGGTTCAGTGTTAATCACTGGGGCTCACTCCCATAAGGTTCAGTGTTAATCACTGAGACTCACTCCCATAGGGTTCAGTGTTAATCACTGGGGTTCATTCCCATAGGGTTCAGTGTTAATGGGTGAGGCTCACTCCCCATAGGGTTCAGTGTCAATCACTGAGGCTCACTGAGCCAGACTGAGGCTCACTCCCATAGGGTTCAGTGTTAATCACTGGGGCTCACTCCCATAGGGTTCAGTGTTAATCACTGGGGCTCGCTCCCATAGGGTTCAGTG